>JARHVA010004386.1:1005000-1190000 GCA_037957365.1 Torreya grandis
AAAATGAAAATCACCATCCCTGAAGCATTACAAGCAATCCCACCAATACCAGACGGACCAGGATTACCTCTGGATGATCCGTCTATGTTGATTTTTAAAAAACCATCTGGGGGGGACATCCACTTACTAGTTCACTGTATTTTTTGCTGCACTCCCTCGCCTCTCCTCACACACGCAAAGTTTGGCATGAGCTTACTTATTCCCAGTCTGTCTAACACCCCTGCATCGCCCCTATTCATAGGCAACGTGACCTCACTCTTTGCCTCCACTGACTCCTGAATCATTCTATAGATTTTTCACCAAACCTGAGCCGCTTCCAGCCTTTCATCATTAAAAATCCTCCTATTGCGCTCTAGCTAGACCTGCCATAGCAAGAAGATCGGTCCCACATGCCAGACATCCTGTAGAAAGTGTGTAGCAATGGTCAGATGGTTTAATTGCTGCCAAAAATCAACCAAGGACAAAGCGCTGGCTCCTTTGCACTTCCACGCCCCCACCAGGCATTCCAAAGATGCCCTGTGAACTGACATTTAAAAAAAATGTGTGATGAATTCTCCTCCTCCTCACCACACAGGATGTAGTGGGATGGTCCAACAAAGCCACATTTATGCAATTTATCCCATGTCAGGCAGCAATTCCAAGCTAAATTCCAAGCGAAGAAATTGCATTTTGGCCACGAGAACTTATTCCAGGTCCTCTTCCACCAAGTCACCTCCCTACCATCCCCAAATTTTTGTGCCACCAGCTCCTGGTACCTAGCAGAAATAGTGTATTTGCCTTTGGGGTGTGGGAACCAGGCGATCTCATCTGCCCCACCCAAGGTGCAGCAATTGTGCCTTGCTAAAATCCCCTTTAGCTCCATGCACTCCCTCTCCATATCTCTGACCGGCCAAACCTCTGGACTCTTCCATCTAGCTTCCATTAGCTGATCCTGCCTATAAATTTTTTTGAAATCACTCACCTTATGCCAGTCGGCTTCATAGAACCTCTGCGAGAGAGCTTGAAGATGGGGGTACTGAAGCATGATGGGAGGGAAACCATCCCATGAGTCGTGCAAGAATTGCGCTTCCACCTCGCCTTTACAAATCCAAAAAAGACCTCTTTTTATCAAAGTAGCCCCCTTTTTTAGCGTGTCCCAAATCACTGAACCACTCCCTGTCAAACTGTGCTAAGGTATGTCCTTGTGGGGGGTCCCAAAAAGGTACTTGTGTGCCAGAACCTTGGCCCATATCCGATCCTGCTCGATACACCATCTCCAGTACAACTTGGTACCCACCATCATGGATTGTCTAAGACCCAATCCACCCAACTGCTTCAGGATGCAGACAACATCCCAGTGGATAAGACTCCATTTAGTCGAGGACAAGTTCCCCACCCACAAAAACTACCAAGCAAGAGAGTCCAGATCCTGCACAAGACTAGCGGGTTCCACCTGGAGCATGCACCTGTAGAGGGGGAGAGCTTGGACCACCGACTGAATCAATTGTACCCAACCCACAAAAGATAGCCATCTGTGTGTCCAATGATTCACCTTGGCATAGAATTTATTCAAGATAACCTACCAAGACTCCCTCGACTACCGCCCCATGGAAACATGTATCCCCAGATACATAAATAGAAGACTACCAATTTGAAACCAGAGAATCTCAACCACTCTCCTTTGAATAGCCAAAGGAGTATTAAAGAAGAATATGGATGATTTCTCCTCATTAATAACCTGCCCTGAGGCCTCAAGATACACGTCCAAGCATCTGTGAATATTGCTCGCCTCTCTGATGATGGCCGCTCCCATCATGGCCACATCGTCCACAAACTAGAGGTGCGATAGAACTGGGAGATCACTGCTCCATCTCCATCCGAGAATCTCCCCCTCCCTTATGTGCTCTCTAATTCTCCTACCTAATCCCTCTGCTAGAAGAAGGAACAAATAAGGGGATAAAGGGTCCCCCTGCCTCAGGCCCCTAGTAGCCCCAAACAACCTCGTGTGTTCTCCCTTAACCAAGACAGAGAACGAGGTCGAGGAAATACAACTCATGACCCACTCAATCCACTCCCTCTCAAACCCAAAAGCCTGCAACACTCTCTAAAGAAAGGACCACCGCACCCTATCATATGCCTTTGACATGTCGAGTTTAATAAACATAGCTTTCTCCTTGGCCTTGGACATCGAATGGATAGCCTCTGTAGCCAAGACAATACCATCCAAAATCTGCCTGCCCTCCACAAAGCCGCTCTGCTCCTCTACAACCAGCTTCTTCAGGCACTTCTTCAATCTCTCAACAATCAACTTCATCAAAATTTTATAAATAACATTGCAGAGGGAGATGGGACGGAATTGGCTAAGACGGTTCGCTCCCTCCTCTTTCAGAATGAGGGCCAGGAAGGTGGAGTTCAAAGCCTGCAACATCTGCTTATTATCTTGTGACTCCTGAACCATAGCTAATAAATCCTCCTTTATGATATCCCAAAATTCTTGGTAAAACTCAATCGGAAAACCATCTGGTCTAGGGGCCTTACCTTTCTTCATCATGAAGACAACCCTCTTCGGCTCCTCCACCAAAATTAGTCGATTCAAATTTTCCTTCATGTCTTGAGACACTATCGAAGGAATACAAGAGAGTACCACGTCCTCCTTGGCCACGTCCCTCTGCCCTTCCTCCTGGAAAAGGCCACTAAAATATTGTTCAGCTTCACTACAGATATCTATAGTAGAAGAGACCACCTCCCCCCTATCAGTTACCAGAGAAGTAAGCACATTACCGTGATGCCTGGCTTTGACCGAATTGAAGATGAAGGTTGTATTCCTGTCACCCTCTTGCAGTCAATCAATCCTTGCCTTCTACTTCCAAAAAATCTCCTCTCTCAGTTCCCATTCCTTGAGGGTCCTTACCACCTCCCCTTCTTTCCTTAATAAAGCCTCAGTCAGACCCTCTTCTCTAATCAGTCTCGTGACACCATTTAGTTCTTCTTGCTCCCTCTTCTTTTCCTGAAAGATGTTCCCAAAACTCTACCTATTCCATCTCTGCAACTGATATTTTATGAATTGTAGCAGCTTAGCAAATACATACATCACTGTCCCAAATGCTGGGCGGCCCGCTCTCCACCATTCTGAGATACGGCCATACAAATCCTAGTCCCTCAGCCACATAATCTAAAATTTGAAGGGTGGCTTCTGATGTTTGATCACCGAAGAGATGCTAAGCTTGATTGGCCAATGGTCTGACCCCCGCCAATCTAAAATCTCAAAACATAGCGTCCACCTACCCCCCACCCAAAAATAGGATGCCATAAATCTATCTAGCCACTCAGCTATAAATGTGTTATCCAGCCTCCTGTTATTCCATGTGAAGCTCCCATTGCTTGGTTTAATGTCTACCAAATTAAGTTCCGTCATATTTTCATTAAGAAGAGAAGAAGACGGTTCCAATTTGATACTTCCACCCCTTTTTTCCAAAAGATCCATAATCGCATTGAAATCCCCTGCTAGGATCCATGGAAAATAAGGGAACTCCTTACGGACTAGCTGAATGCTATTCCACACAGCGATCTTACCTTGCAAATATGTGGGGGCATAGACGTTTGACAATAGCACATACTCTGCTAACTCCGCACACAAGGCTACCATAGTTAGCTGTGATCTGAAGGCCATCCAAACCATCGGTGTAACCTTCCTTAGATTCCAAAAACATGCCAAACCACCTGCAGCCTCATTAGACCCAATGCATTGGCAGGACCCTTGACCCCATATCCTTGGCGCTATATCCATCATATACTCAATTGACACTTTGGTCTCTTGCATGAAGAGGATGTCTGGATGTTGACTTTTGACCAATTCCCGAATAGCTTTTTGTCGAGGGCCGCTATTCAAGCCCCTCACATTCCATGATATCGTAATCATTTCGAGGGCGGCTGAAAGTGTGCATCCAAGGTCTTCACCGACCCTGATTCAACCAAATTCTCCCCAATCATCTTAATTCACTCTATTTCCTTCCTTCTAGCTGCTTTCCCACTTTTTTCCAAACCTCCTTTTCTGTTGTCCTTTTGCTGAATCCCCAGGCTAGGAGGAGTTTTCCTACGCTTTTCCTCCTCTTCCATCCCTGATTGTGACGCCTTATCTCTATCTACCCCTACTTGATATCTCTCTTCAATCAATTTTGCTAAGCTTTGCACTCTTCCTTGTCCTTCCACCATCTCAGTTAAGGATGCTTCACCTGTTTCCTTTGATAGCAAAGAGACATCCTTCACCACCTGACCATCCTCCTCCATTAGCGCCTCTCCAACAACTAGGCCTGGATTAGTTTCTTGCTATCCCAACTCCTCCAAAATCTCAAATCTATTAAAGGAGTTTGCCTCTTGCCTCTCCAAGAAGGTCCTCTTATATCCCTTATTTCTACTCCTAGTCTTAGCCTGCATGAATCCGTCTGGGTCTTTTATCCTGCCCCCTCCAGTCTCCTTCCTTTTCTCCTCAGCTATTGTCCTATTCACGGGAGGCAAGGGAGAAGGTTGTTGCTCATCCCTTAAATTTTTTGGACATTTCCTTACCAGATGTCCGTACTCATGGCATAGATGGCATCGGAAGGGCAATGTCTCATAATCTAATTATTGTATCCATGAGTACTCACCTGCACACATTTCCACTGCATCTAGTAACAACTTGCTTAAGTCAATCTCTACACATATTCGAGCATATGTCATGATATTCTTTCCTAGAGTTTGTGAGGACAGTCCCACCAGTTTTCCTATTAACGAAGCTATCATCACCAGGACATCCTCCCTGCAACATTCCACCAGTATTCGCGGGAGGCGCACCCACACTGGCACCCTGTTTGGAATTTCTTCTGTAGGGTTAAAACTTGCATGCCACAGCTTTAGAAAAAGACCTGCCTGGTTAAAAAAGTATGGCCCACCTTCAAACACCCTATTCCTATCCTCCAAGTAGTTGAAAGTAACCATAAAAAAAACTATTAGCTAATAGCATCAGTTCCATTTCTCCTATCGGCTCCCACACCCTGCGAGCCCAGCTTTCCAAAAATGGAACAGATACTTTCAATCCCAAAAATTTGCAATATAAGGAGTGTTTGGAGAAGTACTCAACATCCTCCTCTATCATTTTATACGGGATAACTAGTTTTGATCTCTCGTTGCACCTTTCTAGGCAACCATTTACCTTAAAAATTCTTGACCCTCCTGCTGAGCCACTGCCCTGCACCCCTGGGTACTGTTGTTCATCAATCACCTCCTTCATTCTACATCCTACACCTGAGAGCTTCTGCCAACAGCTTCCCTAAAGCTTCTTTCTCCTTTGAAACTCTTCTAACCCTGCTACTCCATTACAACTGCTCAGCCAAGTCCTTCTTCCTTCCTGATGCCTCTGCATTTTCTCCTACACACCTAACATCTTGCTGCACCTGCAAACACCCAGCAAAAGATTCCCACCCACTAGGGCATGGCTGCCCTAGCTGAAGCATGCGTTGCAACGCCCACCCGAGTTTACCATCACTCAAATTTTTATCTTATATCTTGTATAATGTATAAACTGAAATCATGTATCGATCATGTAAATATCCTTAATAAGGCATGACATCATTATTTAAATATGTAAGGGTCATGGTGCAAAGGTTTTCATGAAGGTTGATGACTCTAAAGTCTTGAGAATATTATGTGACTTTATCATGTGACTATGATGTGTTATTAAAGGATCCATTACTGACTATTTAGAAATAGATTTTGAAAGTTATAGAAGTTGATAATGATTCATTTAATAGTGTCAGTGATCTATTTTTGGATGCATTGGGTTATAACATGTTCTTGTTCCTTGGAAATGTGAAGACATTTAATATTTGTGACATTTAATATTTTATACATAATGAGGTATGTTAATGTTGCTAGTGGGGTAAAATAACTTAATTTAATTATGTGGATCTTACTTTTATATAAGCATGCCTCTACAGCTATGCTAGGGGAAGACTTAGAGTTAGTGAAGGAGTTCTGCAAGTTTGATTTCAAAGACCATAAGTTATCAAAAGAAAATATCTATGAATCTAAGGTCATAATGCATCTCATTATGATATTATGATATTTTTGTTTCATTATATTATGGCATTTATTTTGGACTGAAATAAATAAAGATCTGAGTTGTTTTTGTTGTATTTCATTGCAATTTTTGTTGAATATTTTGAGGGTTGTGTGGTTTAATGAATTTATTGATTAAGATTCCTAATCCAATTGTATCAATATGTAGGAAACATTGATGCATTCAATGGGGATTATTTGGGGATAGATTAACTTACCTTTATTCCCATTATATAGGTCATATCCTAATGTCAAAACTAGACCGAAGGTTGTAAGATGAGATATATTTTTAGGTATTATAAGTCAAACCTTGGGATCAAATTATAGACATAAGAGGACCAATCATAATGACTTATACCAAAATAGAGAATCATTATTCACATAAATAGATCCATTAGACTTAGAACATAATGATAGGTAATAGTGACCAGAGGTTGATGTTATTATCTAGGTGAGACTAGAACTCCAATTCTTGATCTGAGTATTTTAGTCTAGTTTCTTGCCTTCATTTCCACCTACATATACTCTTAAACCTGCATAGAAAAATAAAATGTTAAGTATATTATCCTTTTTAATATTTTCCATATTTATCAAGAATACTTTTAAAATCATTTTCAATCTTTTACATTTTTATTTATCTATCATTGTAATACATAATAATATGAAGAAAAAACATAGTTTAAATCTTATTTAGGGATAACAATAACCCCTATATTGTAAAACAATTTCATCAACATTTATTCCTAGATCCTCTCATAATGGTTGATGGAAATATTCTTTGTTAGCCAAAAGAGCAAACTGCAAACACTGTAGAGTTGATTACATTACTATGACATCATGACACTTCTCTAGGCTAACATAATAAAGGATTTTAATAATTGGATGCTTAAATAGGAGTAAATACCTTACCAAAAAAGGGTGATTGAATTAGATAAATGAATGAGATGACCATTGAATTTTTTTGTATTGATTTGGTATTTATACCATAACATTGTTAAATAATATGATAACATATAATAGATAATATACATAGAAGAATTATAAAAGGTTATAGAGCATAATAACCTATGTAATTGCTTAAGGTGGTATAGTGTAAAGATATATATAAAACATTGTATTCAATATTATATATATATATATATATATATATATATATATATATATATATATATATATATATATATGTATATATATATATGTATATATATATATATGTATATATATATATATATGTATATATATATATATGTATATATATATATATGTATATATATATATATATATATATGTATATATATATATATATGTATATATATATGTATATATATATATATGTATATATATATATGTATATATATATATATATAAAGTGAATTTGGAGTAGGAATTATTGTGTACTATGTATAGTGTGATTTACTATGAATATAGGCACTACTTTTTTAGTGAATGTTAAGGATTCTAACCAATACTAACCCTTAAATTACATTATCCTAACTAAACTTAAACATTATCAACATAAGCTATATGTAGACAACAAATTTAAATTTTATGTCAATAATGACCAATATTTTTTTATGAAGGAAATGAATTCTACCAGTGAAATGTTAGTTTATTAAAGAAATACAACATTTGGGTAGAGAAGATACAACTAAAGTCTAACCAACTTATGATTATTATGGGTGTTAAATCCCCTAACATTGTAATATATGAACTTTATTTATCTATTGGAGGTATCCTACCCCTATGGTATAAAAAAATATGAGATTTTTTTAGTTCATCTTAGAAAAAATGTTTTGATATTATATTTTGATATCTTAGACTACCTACCCATAGTGATTTTTCTCCTAACATTTAACAACCTATTCAATGGACTATGAAAAAACTTGAGGCTCTCCAATAACTCGATACACCCATAACTTAGGCTATTTATTATTGGTTCGAGACTACCCTTGATTCATTCATCATAGCTTAGGCTATACATAATTGGACAAGCTTAGATGCTACGAAAGATAGTTTTTTTGAAGGGGTAAGGAAACATTTATTGAACAAATTACCACTCCTCATATGCAAACTATTTATGGATTGAGAGATAGTAAAATAAGGACAAAAGTTCCTTTAGGGATAAGCACCTAAGGAATGGTGTGCTTAAAGAAGGGGGATCCTCAAAAGATGTAACCACTCAAATATCTAGTCTAAATGGTTGGGGGAGGTTAAATAATATTTAGGGGATTATGACATTAAGTATTAAGTAAAATTAATTTAATGAAGGAGAATAAGATTGTATTAAGAGGATAAATTAAAGATAGTTTAGAGACAATGGTGAATGAAAAGATGAGGAATTACATAGAGGATGAGAAAATGCAGTAAAAAATTAATAAATAGATATAAAATAATGAAAGGTAAGAAAGAACACTACAAATAAGTAAGATGGTAGAGAAAATTGATCTACCTCTACTAGAAGAAACCCTAATATAAAAAATCTTAATATTATCCCTCTACCACAAACAAATGAGTCAGTGTTCAAATTTTGGGAAGGCACAGATACAGATGATGAAAGAAATATAATATAATAATCATTATAAACTACACCAAAAAATTTTATGAAGGAGATGTGAAAAGGATTAACATATTTATCTAGACTATTGTGAACAATCAAACTATTCAAAACCTTGGGTGTGGAAGACCAACCAGTCATGAGTTGTTTGGCCCATAGTGGATGATGTCTAAAGAATAGTGGAAGAAGAAGTGAAGAGAAGATGATTGACATAAGAGATGATAATTATATAGTAGAACCAAGGTAGAAAATTTTATTAATATAAGGAAGTCAAATAATAAGTACTCAAGAGAAATTTTTTACATATAGTACAGAAAAACAAATAGATGTGAAAAAAAAATGAACCTTTAGGATAAAGGTGATTCTGATATTAGTGGTAGAGTCATACTATAAAAATAAAACATAGAGATAGGGATGAAAATAACTTAATATAAAGAAGATTATTTAATGAAAAAATTAGTAAATAATTCCAATTAGAGATATAAGATGTTGAATAAGAGATTTGAAGTGATGTAACCCCCCCAAACCACAAGGGACCCCTAGAAGAAATGAACCCTTTAGACCAATTGTGATCATAGGAATCCATAGAGGGGATATTAGTATCATGTCAGTCTCATAAAAAAAATGAAATAAACACATTAAATCCTAACACCTCTAGCCTAGACACTAGGGAGAGTTTAGGTAACAAAAACTAGATGAAAGAAAAATAAAAACATAAAAGACACAAAATAATTTACCTTCCTTGGGAGCTCCAAATGCTTTATTGAGTGGCTTGCTCAGCTTGTGCATCAATAAATATTTGAAAAATGAATCTTGCTGGCTCCTTATATCCTTGGCAACTTGGCTTGGATGCTATTACTTGGCCTAATATTTGGGCATGGTAACATTACTTGTATAAGGCTTATGGAGTAAATCCTACATAAAACTCTATAATATCCAAGATTAGAAATGAATGGGTATGGCATTGTATTTATAGCTTCAGGAATTAACTCTAAACCTAAGGTGATTTAATATTGGGTTGAGTTAAAAGTTGTCATGCAATTATGACTTTTAGTTACTAGTCATAGTTCTCAAATTATAAGGTTGAGTTGAGACTAACTTCAGTTGAGTTAAAAGTTGTCATGCAATTATGACTTTTAGTTACTATTCATAGTTCTCAACTTAGACATGTTAGGATATTTGGGATATTTTTCCAACTCATAAAGATAATGATAAAAGGCTAGGATTTTTTGATTTTTGGAATTTTCTTTTTTAGATATTCATTAATTTCAAATAGATAATTCAACTAGGCATTTAATCTTATTTAATTAATTTAATTGATTTGATTAGCATTTTAACTCTTTTAATATTTAATTAAGTGTGAAATTACCCCACTTAATAGGTCTATAGGCCAAATTGATAGTTGTGATGTTGCAAGGTGATTAGGGATGAATCTGTGAGAGGTTATTATTGTATATGAGATAATATCTCAAATAGGGATGCCTCAACATGATTTTGAACTTTGATGAATGATGTAGAACCAAATTTGGGACATTCCATGATTCTTAAGATTAATTTAAAATATTTACTAGGAATTAGTATGAAGTCCGATTGAAGCTAGTTGTGGCCAAAATTAGATGTCTATAGTTTGTCCCTGTTTGAGAAGATGTTGCAAGCTATAGGCATAGTAACATCTTCTCAAAGAACAAAATAGGTTGTTAAGAATGAAAGAGGATAATGATTGAAGAAGAAGATCCAAATAATGTTTGGGAAGCCTATAATGATTCTACCTCAAAGGAGTGGCTGAAACCTATGATTGATAGACGGTCCCTAAAAAAGAAGTAAAAAGAAGAATGAAATTAACCCATGGGTGAGATTAATCTAATAGAGAATGCTTGAAAGCATTGATTTAAAAATTACTAATTTTACCAAAGGTAATTATAATCAAAAATAAAAGTTGAGACATCAATTTGCCCAAAGGTAATTATAATAAGTGGTAATGGCATATGTCCCAGTTAAGGCTGGTGAGTCATAATAATGATTTTTCCACAAGCGGTTATAATCATTAAGATGACCTAGCTTGAATAATGATATTTGAGTGCACCCTAATAGGGTAGATTGTGAATCATAACTCAAGGATATAACCTATTGTATAGATTAAAGATGAGTGGGCACAAACATAGATATGATGGTTTAATGACTAAAGAAGCCACAAATAACTAGGCACACAAGGATAGACAAAGTGATAAAAGAGATGATTGGAAGAATAAATGTAGTCAAGCTAACTCAAGATATATCATGTATCCAAGCACTACCTACATAGTCAAAAGGGACTTCAGGCCCATGTAGTTCACCCAAACATGGGAGAAAATGGAATGAGAAATAGAAGACTAGGAATTGATCAATGTGAATGATTCAGTTGTACCTATCAATGTGGATATTTTTATCCTTATCAGCATTGATACAAACAAAATGGTCAATGGAATGATTTGATTAAGGATGGTGGGAGGGTTTGCATTGCTTACCAAGGAGAAACTTTTTCAGCTCCATTGATTGTAAGACTTCTTGAGCTAATTTTTGTTGTAGTACATGATAGTATGCACCATGATATAGAACACCATGATAACATAGAAAAAATGTGCATAAGGACTAACTCCTGATCTAGTAAATAATTGAAAATAGTGCACCAATGATAAAAACCATGATGATAATGTTGACATATGAATATGGATAAACTCAAAAATAATGCACAAAAAATCACTCAATGAACACATATAGAATGAGTCAAGGCACAATAATGAAAGCAAACAAATAGGAAAACAAATAGAAAAATAATTAAGTAAATAAACACATAGAAATAGAAAGCATTTTATCATCAACAAAGTCAATATATACACATGAAAGCTCAATGTAATGATAAACGGGTGGTGCCCCCAAATAAATATACATACAAAGGGAAGGTCACACCCCTAATGATAATGGATTGGATTGGAACTAATAATGGACTTGCCCTAGTAAGGTGGATTGAGGATGACTGATGAGGTTTAAACAGGATAAATGTTTTTCTATTTTGAAATTTTATGAATGTTTTTGGAATTTTGGAAATGTACGAAATATTTTTGGATTTTTTGGGGTATCTTAAATCATTAGAGATTGACAAGATACCACTCACAAAATAATGAGAGCATGGCTTAGGTTTCTCATAAAATGGCGATAAAATATGTAAAGAAGGACTAAGCCAACCTCAACGTGAATAAATCACAACCTACATAGTCCTATTAGGACCTCAAATAACAATAGTTATGCCCACATAAAAGGTAGGGAGATCCAACTAGGTAACAAAAAATTCACAAATTTAGGCAAATGGTAAGGCAAATGAGAAAAGTAATGGTAAGGGCATATAATAATGCATGGTAAAGGTGTTATTCCTAATTTGCCCATAGGTATTTATAATTAGGAAATAATGACATAGATCAGTGATACTAATTTTCCCATAGGTAGTTATAATTAGTAACACAATGTGGGATATTGATTTATCCATAGGTGGTTATAATCAGTGGTACTAGTCAAACATAAAATGAAAGATAAATTTATAGTTCCACTATCACACTAATACCATATACTATCATTTAAACATGAAATTATAAAATTGGATCAAAATCCCATCATGGAAGGTGTAGGAAGAACCAAAGGAACCAAGATCAAAAGCGTTGGGTTGGGTTAGGTTGTGTAATATTTGGTCAATAGTGAAGGTATGGTAGAATGGTAAATGGTAAGGCACATGGAAGATGATAGGATGGAAATTGAATATAAAGGTAATAGGGTTATTGGCAAGTAATAAGGTAATGTAAGTGGTAGGGTATGAAAAAATGGAAAGAGGAATGTCAAAATGAAAATGGCAAGGTAAAAGGTAAATGAAAAAGGCAAGGTAAATGGCAAGGCAGAGGTATGTTTTTTGGAAAATGGTAAAAGTTTATGTTGTTCTTGATGATGTGGAGATGCACATCCTAATCAATACATGATACAACCAAAATAATCAATAATGTAAATTTCTAGTTCACACCATTTCTAAATAGTTATATAGTCAATAATCTATTTTAGATTTGGATGCCAAAAATGTTGTTGTGACATTTATTGGGTTTTGATTTTATTTCTTTCACACGTTGAGATGAGATGTCTTTGTAGCCTCTATAAAAGAAAGTGTGGCTATGGATGATAAATAGGTATAAATAGTGGATGATAGATTTGATTTGGCAATATAAAGGTGGATGATAATGGAATGTATAATGGTTGGTAAAAAATAAAAATTAGGATTTTTAGGCACATATAATGTTGTTGATTTTGAATTTGACATAAATTTAGATGAGGCAAGGCTAAAGACTTATGAAGATACTCTCGATAGGACTAGACAAAAATTATTTTTTAGGCCTAAGAGAAGGTACCATCTGATTAAGTTGTAGACTAGAAGCTATATTGATTTTTTCTTTGATAATGTCTTCATTAAGAAGTGAAGAACTATTTTACTCAACTATTGGTGCCTTAATGAGTTTTCACCAATGAATTTGTCTTGATTTTCCCATAACTCCTTCAAGAAGGTTTTACTAAGGAATATTGACTTTTAACTTTGATTGCCTTCTAGTGCCCCAAACAAGGTTTCACTAGAAGGTGCTGAGTTTAGACTTTGATTTTCCCCTACCACCTCTAGAAAGGTTTCAATAGGAGATTATTATTTTACATGAATCTGGTCTTGACCCCCCTAATATTCTACAACTGATATGTTTCCATGGATGTACTTCAACAAGGTATGACTATATTGATCCTAATCGACACTTGTGGGAGTGAAATGTCAATGTAATGGCTATGTTGGTCAGTGGTAATGGAATTTGGAATGGTAATGGAATGGGAAGAGACCACATAATCCTCATAGAAGATACTAGGATAACTTATGTCAAAGCTAAAATATTTATTCATAAAAATTGTAGAAGGATCACAAATATATTCAAATTGATCTGCAAGGTATGTGTAACCAATATTTTAATAACCATGAGCATATTATAATTCTAAATTTGAGTCTGATATAATTTTAAGAATAGAACCTAAATTAAATTTTTATTCTTCATCTCATGTGGATGTTTCTATATTGATGTCTTGTTGAATGTTTGGTAGTGGACAAATAATGGCTTGTGATGGCATAATGGGCTCCACAAAGATTGGTTTATCTAAGTGAGACTCTTTAAAGAGGGGGAAAAGGTCAAGAGACAAATCTATAAAAACTGGCTTGTCAAAAGGAGTCTCTTTAAAACTATGACAATGGTCGAGATAATGATTTGCCCAAAGGTGGTTATAATCATTAAGAAGTGACATAGTAATGACTAGCTTGTTAGAATGAGACTCCTAGACAACAGCGAAATGATTAAAATGTGATTAATCATAGGTTGACTTATCACAAATAGGTGTTTTAATAAAAACATCATAGATTAGTTGATTTTCTTGTCCTTAGTTTACAAGTAGTTATAAAATACCAGTTTTGAACACATTTTGGTCTTCAAATGTTTGGCTCTATTGGAGAGGTACTAATTGGCTATGTTGTGGATCAATTATCACCATGGATTTTTTAAAGTGGGAAAATGTTGGTAATGGATGAGGAATTATTGGTGGTTTGACAATGATAGGTTTAGTTATGATGGGCTTCAGAAAGGTTAGGTCCTGGCCTAAGATAGTAACTATGACCCATCGAGTTGTGATAGCACAACCTTAATGGGATAATGAACTACTATACTTGGAAGGGTGTAGAATGATAATGGTAGGGCATTATTAATCTTGGTTTATATCATGAGATAAAGGATGAGGTTCTATAATAATAATGGTAGGGCATTACAAAGTGTGGTTGTTATCATAAGATAAAAGATGAGGTCCTAGTATAGAAATGGTAGGGCGTTGTGAGCATGGTTACTATTGCGAGTCAAAGGATGAGGTCTTAGAATAGAAATGGTAGGGCATTATGAAGCATGGTTGCTATTGTGAGCTAAAGGATGAGGTCCTGGTATAAAAATGGTAGGGTTTTACAAAGCTTGGTTATTTACAAAATCCAAATGATGAGGTCGTAGTATAGAACTGGTAGGGCATTCTAAATCTTTATTATTTATACAAGCCAAAGGATGAGGTACTAGTATAAAAATGGTAGGGATTTTTAAAGATTGGTTGCTTGTAAAAACCAAAGGACAAGGTCCTAGAATGGTGATGGTAGGGTATTATTAATCTTGGTTGCTTGCACAATCCAAAGGATGAGGTCTTAGAATGGTAATCTTTAGATGATTTAGAGTTTGGTTGCCCACAAAGTATAAAGGAGAGTTAATTTTATAGGTAAGGGGATCATTTTTCATGAAAAGGTGAACCTTGTACATTAATCGACCCACAAAAGGTATCACTACATACTGATCTTGAAGATCTTGGCTTTGTTCCCCATATTGGGTATTTCAAGGAGGATAAGGATCCATCTCAAAAACCATGTCATCACCATATGGGTCTTGATTAAAGTCAATTTATATGACCACATTATCTTAACTTGGATTTTAAATGGATCCATTATGAGTGTAACGAGACATATCCAAATTAATGACGAATGTTTCAAAAAGAGCCTAGAGTTATAAAAACTCTAAAAAATAAGGTCCAAAGGATAAATTATCCAAACATAGTCTAACTTAGTCTAAGGGTGAAATTACATCTCCAAAAATGGTCAGTGCTAAAACTTGTACAAAATATTCTCACGCCAAATGTCTCACTCAAAAAAATCAAGTGGATGAACTAAAACTAGAATGCCAAAATTTAGGTACAAAGTGTTCCAAACAAGTCTACTTTAATGAAAACAAAAGTTTATAGGTATTTCAAATAAGGTACAAAATTTAGGCTCAAAATAGGCATGTGCTAGGTCTTTTGGAAAAGGCACAAAATCTAGACTTAAAATAGGCATGTGTTAGGTCTTTTGGAAAAGACATAAAATCTAGACTTTGATCAAAATGATGTATGAGATTTAATATAACAAGTCAAAAACACTTTGGCATAAACTAGGCACTTAGATTTAAACATGAACTTGGATAATTTATGTAAGGCATGAAACTCTAAGTACATGAAAGATAAGCTATTTTTCCCAAATCTAGGCACAAATAATAGTTTTTAAATTGAATAAAGAATTAACCTAAGTTACACAACCCAAAAGATAAATATCTATGTCTAAGCAAAAATGACACAAGACATAGGTATAAATTAATCAATGTTTGGATTTGAACTTGTCAAGGCTAAGTAAATTCAACTTGGAAAACTAGGCTTTTGTAAACAAATAATAAGCTAGACAAGAAGGGATAATATAATGGCACTAGGTAAGGATCTCAAAAGGTACACACAGCTTGAGCTTTGAAAATAAGAATTTGACATAAGACAAATAAGTACTTGAAATGATTTGAGAAGCATAATGATGTTATCATGCTCTAAAGATATGATCAATGGTTTGTTTCAAGACTCAAAGGCACACAACTTGGAAAGAATTGGGTAGCATAATGTTACCCTTATCAACCAATTAACACACACAAAAAAGTTTTATCAAAAAGACTAAGGCAAAAAGGTATGGTGTCAAATGGATAGCATAATGCTTCCTCAAATAAAGGATTGATTTATAAAATAAACTTATTTTGACATTAGAAGACAAACATATAGTTGTAAAATCAAAACCATGTAACAAAGGATAAAATAACACAAACACCCAAGTGTAATGTCTTAAATCCTAAAATTGACAAGGTTGCATCATACTATCAAATTCCATATGTATGCTTGCTTTTGAGATGATTTTAATTGTTAATAAAAAAATTAAAAGTGCATGAAAGTAGGGTTTTTATACCAACTCTTCTCTCAAGAGTTTGTATGGTGACATGAAACTTTGGGCTACTCACCCTACATCAATAGTATGTCCATGGCAAGTGGGGTTATTCTAAACTATCAATTTTTACATATTTTTAGATGGTCTTAAGTGTGGTTAACACTAGATATGCAATCACATCAATTGAGTTCATACCAGCTAACTTACTATGCAAGGGTCTATTCTTTTTCATAGTGATTCCATCTAGGTAATACTTAGTAGAATCCCCTGATTAGCCAGACATGACTCAAAAAAATTTAATAATTGGAGAGGTTAGTTGCTTAGCTCCCTGGCAATCGTAGTATCCATTCCCTAATTTATATACCCCACCATGGAGTGGGGTTGGTATAATGTTGGAAGATGAAACCTCAGATCAACGCACCCATAGATAACTTGTGAGAGAGAAGCGATCTCCCACTCATAAGTTGAAATGCATAAAAATAAAAGATAAATGAAAAGAATTTAGGACCATGTTTATATCACCCAAGCTATATATATTTGAGAAGAGCCTTAACGACATTCTTTTCATGCCTTTGGACAAGGCTAAAATATAAATAAAGAGTGATTTTGGTCACCTAAATTCCCTAAAGGGGATGGGGGAGAGCATACACACATCAATCATTTTGTAAAAATAAACAACTTTGAAAGAACAAGCATAAAACAAAAATACTCTTAAGAGTATGTAATCTAAGTGTGAGTGTTTATTTTAATGCACCAAAGCAAAATGTTCATGAAATTTTGGCCCCTTATCCTTAGTTAAAAACTTGTAAAAAGTATTCACAAACAACTAAGCACAAAACATCTAAATTCTTTTTAGGCACCAAATAAAGTATTCAAGACTTAACCACTATATATATATATATATATATATATATATATATATATATATATATATATATATATATATATATATATATATATGATTTTTGGACAATATTGAAAAATCAAAACTTGTAAAATCAAAATGTTAGAAATCTCCCAAATACCAAAAATCTACAATTTAGAAATTTTAAACTTAAAACAAAATTTAAAAAAAAAACAATTAAAATAAAAATTAACAAATAAAAGGGACAGTTAGTAAAATAATGATATCTCAAAAATTATAAGTTAGATTTTGACAAAATTTATATAGAATATAGATAAAATAAATGGAATAAAACAAAAATTATTAAATAAAAGGGATATTTAGTAAAATGATGATATCTTAAAAACTAATCCTTTACCTTCCTAAAATAAATGAAACAAACACACTAAATCCTAACACCTCTAGCCTAGACACTAGGGAGAGATTAGGTAATAAAAACTAGATGAAATCATAATAAAAAATAAAAGATACAAAATCCGTTACCTTTCTTAGGATCTCCAAATACTTTATTGAGTGGCTTGTTTAGCTTGTGCATCAAGAATTCTTTGGCAAATGAAGCTTGTTGGCTCCTTCTCTCCTTGGCACCTTGACTTGGTTTTATTGCTTGGCTTAAGATTTAGGTATGGTAACATTACTTGTATGAGGATTATGGAGTAAATTCTGCATAATAACTCTATAATATTCAAGCTTAGAAATGAATGGGTATGGCCTTGTATTTATATCTTTAGGAATTAACTGTCACCCAAGGTGAGTCAAGGTTGAGTTGAGTTAAAAGTTATCATGTAATTATAACTTTCAATTACTAGTCATAGTTCTCAAATTAGAAGGTTGAGTTGAGACTAACTCCAGTTGAGTTAAAAGTTTTCATGCAATTATGACTTTTAGTTACTAGTCATAATTCTCAACTTAGACATGTTAGGATATTTTGGGATATTTTTCCAACTCATAAAGATAATGATGAAAGGTTAGGATATTTTGATTTTTGAATTTTTTTATTTTAGATATTCATTCATTACAAATGGATAATTCAATCAGGAATTTAATCTTGTTTAATTAATTTTTATTAGTCTTTTATCTCTTTTAATATTTAATTAAGTGTCCAATTTCTCCACTTAACAGGTCCATAAGGTAAATTAATAGTTGTGATGCCACAAGATGATTAGAGATGAATCTGTGAGAGGTTATTATTGCATATAAAATAATACTCCAAATAGGGATGCCTTGACATGATTTTGTGTTTTGATGAATGACGCACAACTAAATTTGTTACATTTCATGATTCTTAAGCTCACTTTTCAATGTTTAGTAGGAATTAGTATGAAGTTTGATCGAAGCCAATTGTGGCCAGAATTGGGTGTCTACACCAATCACATTCCCCATGCCACTTCACATTAGATGCATACATCCATCCTTTAGATAAAGAGATGTATTTATTGGTGAATAAGTATAAAATCCATACAAAATTCATAAGGAAGAGATTGAGAATATAATGAAATTTTTAAATAATCATGTGAAAGTGTTAGGAAGAAGATACTTCCAAACAGAAGTAAAAAGAGATGAAGTTCATAAATAAAAATTGGTTTGATAGTAAAAAGATAAACAAAAATAAAATTTTAATAGTACTACAGTATTGAATACATCTAGAAATTAAGAAAATAACAATAGCAATCCTAGCAACGATATTCCTCAACAACCTAAGAACACCAAAATGACATAAAATAAGATGAAGCTACCACTATTTGGAAAATACATAAAGGATGAAAATAAATTTTATTCATATTATAATCACACTAGAGGAGTCATAATATTACTAATGAAAGGGTGATGTTATTTGATTTTGTTATAACATTAAGGTAAGACACACTTAAATGGTACATGAAAACATACTCTAGACTTGCCATTGCATGGATTGATTTCCAAAACTATTTTAAGGGTGATTTTCACTATCCAAACATATGGACATAAAGTGTTAGTAAGATGGGGGATTTGATATAAAATGACAAGGAAACTATAAAATATTATGATCAACAATTTAAATCCACAGTGAAAAAATTAGAGGAGCCTATAAATTAAAAACATAGAATATAATGGTTTATATCTAGATTAATCCTATGCTTTAGATGTAACATCAATGGATAAATTATTAACATATTTACAAAAAAATTAGAATTGGAGTCATAATTAGAAGCGCAGTCCTAGAGATGAGATACAAATACCTCATTAAAATATAATATTAAAATATTACAATTGGAGTTGGAGCAATTGAGATTAAAATAAGAGATACAAATGAAGGGGGATGAATACGGATCACCACATAATAAGCACATGACACTATGAGAAATAATTTGATGCATAAATTATTATGCAAAAGAACATGCTAGGATAGAATGCCCTCATAATTTTATGGTGAAGAGAGTAGCGATAATAATATTAGCACAACTACTGATAGGGATGACTCTATAAATTCAAAAAGCTATACATGATGAGAGGATTTATTGTAAAATATGTTGAGTATATGATCAACATCCACAACACTTAAGCCCCATGTTTTAAGTGAAAACACCTATGAATCAATTGATGTACTACACTAATTATGGATCATTTAATCACTAAAATCAAAACTACCCTACTATAGATGCACTTGTGGATGTTTAAGCTACTAATCAAATAAGATAAAAAAAAGTATAATAAAATTCGCTACCATAACTACCCATTAATAATGTTAGTATATTGTAACCTAGTCAACATTATCAAGCACCTCTTGCAATTGAAAATTTTACTCTCAAAATACCTAACCACAATACTATAATAACAATCAAAGAGGGTATAGAAGAGTCATCCAGGGTGGTTATAGATAAGGATACCACAGAAGGGAAAATTATTAAGGGGGGAGATGATACAATCAAAATTATAACCAAGGTTATAATCAAGAGAGAACCCCACCAATTTACTAAAAATGTAGAAAGGTTGGGTACATTTATATAAATTGTGATGAATAAACCTAAATAGAGTGTGGATTATACCATGAAATAGGAACACATGACTCATTATCATGCCCTAAATTAGTGTAATTATATAGAAATGAAAGAACAAAATTTGAAGAATTGGTGGAATCCCCCCTAAGAAAGGGGTTAAAACTTAATAAAAATGGTAAAAGGGAGGGATATGAAAGGGCGGTGTATTGAAGATCACTGTGGGAAAGATGAAGATAAAAAAATTTAAGAGGTAATTTTATCTCATATAATAACAACGTTAGAACAAATTAGATAATTTCAAGAAACCATAAGAGAAGACAAAAAGATGTCATGGAAGAAGACTCTCCATATTATGAATAATGATTCACTACTGAGATTAGAGGTAACCTCTAAAGTGGAGTAAAGGTTAGTAAAGGTAAATAAGTAGCCACTAAATCTAATACAAAATCAAACACAGATGTAGAAAGTGAAAAACTTGATATTTATGAACATGATTAAATTATAGATAAAATCTAGAAGATACTAATAGAAGAATGTGATAAGGATTAGCTTAAGTTGACCTAATTTGACAAAGATGAGGTTGGTTATCTCAAAATAATAATTAAAATGATAAATAAATAAGACATGTTAAATAAAATCACTAAATTATATAAGTATTGGCACAAACAATAAAGATAACATCAAATATAGAGAATGGAGAAAAACCACAAGAAAAGTACAAAGAATTTAATTAAAATAAATTAGAAATGAAAAAATGCCATTCTATTAAATCTTAAAATAAATGGTTAGGAAATAAATAAAATAGTCTTAGAGTTTGGCATAGATAAAATTGTGTTACCACATATCACTTGAGAGTTGTTGGGGAAATCATAATTATATGCAACAACATATGACATTGTCATGGTTGATAGTACTTCGTGCTCATCAATTGGGACCTTGCAGAGTGTTGAAGTTGATTTTATGGGGATAAATAAGAAGTTATATTTTGAGGTAATTTAAATGTATGATACTAGTTATTAAATATTTTTAACCTAGATAGGTTTATGTGTTACATCTTGATTCCTTGCTAAACAAACTTACTTGATTATCCATGGATATTTATAGTTGGTGATTTGATTTGATTATTAGTTGATTTAGCTATAAGTCATATGTTGTTATGGGACAAATGTATTTTATTTTGATTATATGATTGTATTGCTATGAGTTAGATGTAGTGTATATTCTTTACATTGTGATCATGTTGATTTATTGTTTATAAGTATTTTATGATATATATGTCATGATGTATGGACTAACTACCTACTTATTATGAGTTGGATGTAGGAGAGACTCATCATTTAGAACATGATGAAGGGAGAGCATCATCAGAGAGAGTGATATAGATGGAGATGTTTTGGGATGACAAAGTAATGGATAAAACCCTACACACACCACATTAAATAGTATATACTAGATGCATAGTAGAATTTTTAATGTTAGTACACACTAGTTGTTTGAATATAAGATTATATTTTCATTGATTTATGACTACTTTATTATGAAAAATTGTTGAAATTAAAAAGAATGTACATGAGAATGGTAGACTATGATTGCTTGTCATAGAATGTACTTTGATGTATCTACTTACAAAAATTATAAATATGAAATCTAATGCATAAAATACTTAGATGGTATGAACTATACTTGTATTAGTTATTACTACTTATATGACAAATAATATAGTGGTGATTCATTCATATATTTGACAGACTAAATATATGTATTTTTATTATTTTTGTGATTATTATGTTTTATGATTATTAATAGGAAGTAATCTGTAATAATTTGTTGGTTATATTTAAGTTAATCAAATCTTGCATTGATGATATTGATTAAGTAGTGAGACGGACTTCACTAGCTTACTAGCATCACCAATTCTAGATGAAGGTATTCTAATCAAGTGATGTGTTTGAAATTGACTAATCCTAGAGATCAATGACCATTGAAAATTTTGGCCAAAGTAATGTTAGTTAGACATTATCATTTCATATGTATTATTTACATTCTTATGTGATATCATGTTAGAATAAATTTCTCTATGGTACACTGCATTTTCTTAGAAATCATACAACACATGGGTACTAACTTATCTCTCTAGATTCCTACACTATCACTATCTACTCATCCATGAAGGGAGGGCCAATCTATGATAGGGGATTGTATAGGGGATTGATGGTCCATGGTTGGTGTGGAAAGGTGCTTGGATGATGTTATCCCTCTCCACAATAGTACTTATTTGGAGATGACACTTGAGATTACCATAGATACTAGAGTTTGGGAAACTCATGCTCCATGGAGCCATATATCTTGTATCTTGTACATTATATTGTATTTATTATTATCAAAACATTATCCCTGATGAGATGTAATTATTTACTTATCATACATTGATAGTAATGGATGTATGATTATACCAGTCATGGCTAGATATCTGTAATTACTTTCTATATTTAGTTATGATATGTTTCATATGATGATAGTGATCAGTGATGGATAGATGTCACATGTTTATTTTATAGTAGGTATATTTAAAATGTTTTATCTAGATCACTAATTAGATTCACATGGTATAATCTAATGAAAGAATACCTTATTTAATTAAAAAAATTATGTAATTATAAGTAGGTCCTAGTGGAGATGTTACATGCAGTATCAGAGCTATGACTTGAACTCTAAGACTTAATGAGTCCACTAACATTTTTATATCTTTATGTTTAATAAAAAAGAGATGGTAAAATTTAGATTATCTAGGGAGGGTCCATCAAATGTCAATGATAATAACACTCTATTTGATTCTAACCAATTTGCCATTGAGCAAGCAGTAAAGTTAGATCAAGTTCTTGCATCTATGAAGAAGACCAAGGACTAGATTATAGCCCTAAAGCAATAATTTCATGGTCATGAAGGGGAAGAACATCATGATGAACCTCAAGAGCATCACACTGAGTAAGAAAAGCTTTAGGATGTGAGAGCTCATGTAGTTACAAATTTGGATAGAGATATGAAAAAGGTGAATCCACTTAGGTTTGATGAAACTATTTTGGGTGATGGAACTGAACATGATTGATTGAGATGGAGAAGTATTTAGAGATTCAAAACTACTACAAGGTCACTAAAGTAGTATGGGGAGCTTACCAATTCACTAGTGAAACAAATACGTGGTCGGATAACAATAAGTTAGAAATGAATCTTAACTCAACCACCACTACATGGGATCAATTTATGATTTTGTTTAGATCATGATGGATTCCACAATTATACTTTGACTAGAAGCTTATATATTTATAAAATCTAAAGCATAAAGACTTATCAGTGAATGAGTAATGGGAGTAGTTCATCAAACCTCTAAAGTACATACCTCAGTACTAAGTAGATGAAAGGTTCAGAATCAAAAAGTTTATCAAGGGATTAAAAACCTAGATCAGTGGAGAGGTGGATGTTCATAGACCTTATACCATGGACCAGGTCTTTCAAAAGGTAGTCAAATAGGAACATAAGATTAAATCTCTTGTTTAGACTAAGGACAAGTTTAATAATTATTTTGGAAGTTCTAAACCAACTTTCAAATAGAAGAACTAGAAGTAGAGGATTGGAAACTCAAAGAAGTAATTCAAAAGTCAAAATACCAAATTCAATAGTAGTGTAGGAAATAAGAAACTAGGTAATAGTTTCAAAGGCAGTTTTAAGGGAAACCAATAGGATGATAGGAAAGGACCACCTGAAATTTGATTCATTTGTGGAGATGATTAATATTCTCATGAGTGTACATAATACAAGTCAAATAATAAAGGTCCTACTCCTTAGCAGGGAGTTTTTTAGTACCATATACATGCGGCTATTGATAATCGATAAGTTGAATCCCAAGCTTCACCCATAGAACTATCAAGTATTTTGTTTGAACATCCAATTTACATTTTGATAGATATAAGGGATATATAATATTTTATATCCCCTTAAATGCTTAGCAATTTATCTAGAAGAGCTAGAGTAATGGCAAATGCATGGTCAGTATTATATGGGAATGATTCAAAAGTCATGGTTGACAAGTGTTTAGTAGAATTAGAGATTAGGTTGCTCAAATTCACATTAGTATATATATATATATATAGCACCAATAGGGTCATATGATGTGATCTTAGGAGTTAACTGACTTGTTAAACATAAGGTTAAGGTTGATTTCTACTTGAATAAGATTGACTACTCCCTGATGATTTTTGAAATCAGACACAAAATTCAATGTAATAAGAGAGAGTTGACACTAAGGTAGATTTATTATATGAAACTCAAGAAGGCCCAAGGAAAAGGGTACTAAGCATTTATCATCAATATAAATGAAATGAATGAATCTAAGAAACCATCTCTTAAAGATTATCTATTCCTTAGGAATTTTCATGATGTGTTTTTAGAAGAATTGTTAGGATTGCCTCCTAGACATGAGTGTAATTTATCTATTGATATCATACCTAGATCAAAACCACAATCTAAATTACCATATAGGATGATAACCATTATTTTAGTGAATTTAAGGCTCAACTCCAAGAATTTTTTTCAAAGGGGTTGGTCAGGCCAAGTGTGTCAACAAGGGTGCACTAGTTGTATTCATAAAGAAGAAGGATGCTATCCTTCAACTTTACATTTATTAAAGAATGTTGAATAAGGAAACTATCAAAAGCAAGTATTTTATACCTCATATAGATGATCTTTTTGATTAAATGTGAGGAGCAATAGTATTTTTTAAGATTCATCTTAGATCAGGATACCATTAATTGAGGATAAGGGATGAGGATATTTCAAATATAGTGTTTAGAACTCATTATGGGCACTATGCGTTCATAGTATTACCATTTGGGTTGACAAATGATCTGGTAACATTCATGAATCTCATGAAAAGTGTGTTCAGATATTATCTTGATAATTTTGTTTTGGTCTTTCTTGATGATATTATTATATACTCTAAGAATGAAGAGGAGCATCTTCAACATCTAGAACTAATTTTGCAACAGTTTCAGAAGTAAAAGTTGTATGGTAAGTTATTTAAGTGCACATTTTTATAGGAAAGAGTAAAATATCTAGGGTATATTATCTCTATATATGGTATTTAAGTAGACCCGATAAAGATAAAATATATTATGTAATGGTTAGCACTAAAGAATGTGTATGAGGTAAGAAGTTTCATGGGATTAGTAAGCTATTATAGGAAGTTCATTTCAATTTTTTCCAAAATAGCTAATTCGATTACCTCTCTACAATAGAAGAACCAAAGTTTTATCTAGTTAGATAAGTGTGAAGTAGTTTTTAAAGAATTAAAAAAAAAGGCTTACTTCAACACTAGTGTTGATATTTCTTGACCCTAATGGTCAATTTTTAATGATCACAGATGCATCTAGGGATGGACTAGGATGAGTCCTTATGCAAGATGGTGTAGTGGTAACTTTTGAATTAATAAATTTGAAACCTTGTGAGGTGAATTATGCCCCTCATGACCTGGAACTTGTCACAATTGTACATGATTTTCAAGTTTGGTGACATTACTTATTAAGAAAACTATTTGAGATCAAGATGGATAACTTGGGACTCAAGTACATATTCACCCAACTAAATTTGAATGTTTGTCAGAGATGCTGACTAGAGTTCTTATCTAATTATGATTTCAATATGAATTATATCAAAAGTAAGGAAAATAAGGTAGATGATGCCCTAAGTTATAAAAGGTACATAATAGTCGTGGCTACTATCATGATACTCTCAGGGATTGATTGATCAAATTTTTTCTAGGAGATGAATTTTAGGATCGGGTTAGGAAAAAATTATCAAAGAATGTTAAGAGTCCTAGGTATAAAGGATTCATATTAGAGAGTGATGGTATTTTATGCTATAATGGAAGGATGTATGTGTGAGATCGAGATAATCTATGAAAAATAGTGCTAAAGGAATAACACCCCATATTTAGGACATCCAAGAATAACCAAGATCATTACAGAGCTTAGACCACTATATTTATAGAAGGGAATCAAGAAGGATGTAGTGGATTTTATGTCATGTTGTATGGAATGTCAGTGAGTGAAAGCCAAACATGTGCATCCATTTGGGTTGTTATATCTACATGATATACCAGAATGGAACTGGTAGGTGATCAATATAAACTTTGTCCAAGGTTTACCATTGTCATGAAATAAGCACAACATAATATTAGTAGTAGTTGATAAGCTAACCAAGGTAGCTCATTTTATACTAGGAAATTTGACAAATGATGCACCTACTCTTATGAAGAGGTTTATAAAAGAAGTGTATCATTTGCATGGATTTACATAGAAGATAATTTTGGATCATGATCTAAAGATGAATTCTAGATTTTAAGTAACTCTGAATTCAATTTTGGATACACAATTAAACTTTAGCACTGCATATCACCCAGATATTGATGGTTAGACTGAACGAGTCAAGCAAGTGTTAAGGGATATTATTTGTATGTATTGCATGGATCAGCAATATAAGTGGGAATATTATCTTTCATTGATTGATTTTGCTTACAATAATTCATACCAGTCAGCCTTGAAGATGGCACCATTTGAAATATTGCACTGAAGAAGATGTAGGACACCAATCAGTTGGGACAGGTTAGAAGATAGGGTAGTCTTTAGACCTGAGATGCTTATAGAAATGAAATAAAAAGTTAGATTAATTAGACATATATTGACTAAGGCCAATGTTATGCTAATCTAAAGAGGACAGATAGATAGTTTTTGGTAAGTGATAAAGTGTTCTTATAGGATAAACCATAGAAGAGCTCGATTAAATTTGGGAAGTTAGTGAAACTTTCACTAAGATATGTGGGACCCTTAGAGGTGTTAGAAGTGGGAAATCCTATGGTATATAGTATTACATTGCCACCATCCCTAGCTCTATTACTTAATGTATTCTATATTTTTTATCTTAAAAAGTATATAGTCGATCCTTCATATGTGTTGGATTGGACTACTTTGTAGGTTCAGGATCTTGTGATGGTCATGGTAGAATCAATCAAAGTAATTGACACTCATAAACTTCATTTATGTAATATATAGATGTCACAGTGCAAGGTATTTTGGGACCAATACTCTGAGGATAGTGTTACTTGAGACGACTATGATGATTTTTATATGTGATTTCCACATTTATTTTCTTGATTTGATATTTCATACTATGTTATTTTTCCACTAAAAAATGTTTCTAATTCAAAACTTATGTTTGAATAAGTATCATCAAGATGATAACCAAGTTTAGGGGGAAGGATGTTACATCCCAATTCTTTACTAAACAAACTTACATGATTATCTATAGATATTTATAGTTTGTGATTTGATTTGATTATTAATTGATTTAGCTATAAGTCATATGTTATTATGGGATAGATGTATGTTGTTTTGATTACATGATTGCATTTGTTATGAGTTAGTTGTAGTGTATATTATCTATATTGTGATCATTTTGATTTATTGTTTAGCTATATTTTATAATATATATGTCATGGTGTATGGACTGACTACCTGCTTATCATGATTTAGATGTAGGAGAGATTCATCCCTTAGAGCATAATGGAGGGAGAGCATCATCGAAGAGGGTGATGTAGATGGATATGTTTGGGGATGATAGAGGAATGGCTAGAACCCTACACACACCACATTAAATAGTACATACTAGATGCATAGTAAAATTTTTAATGTTAGTATGTTTCTGATGAATGATTGTATTTATAATTGTTTATACATGGTTAGAATAGTTTAACGATTATGTGGAATAGATCATGTTTGATTTTATTATGGATGTTACGTGTAGGGTTAAATGCATAATGTTATAATCTGATTATGTTTTTAATTGGTTTAATTGATGTTCGATTTACCATATTAGATTATAAGAATATAATAGATTTTTATATGTATTAATCATATTTCTATTAAAATCTTGATGCTATTATAATTTCTAAGCCAGTGATAAATAAAGTCATTTTGATTATTTACTATTATTAAGTAATTAGAAATAAAACAAATAAATAAAATAAGGCACGTTAGAATAAAATAGAATACTGTATTTTTAATCTTGATTTAAGGCAAGATAGAGAGAAGAAAAGACTTAGTGCTTATGGAAATATTCTAAAAAATATATAAAAATAAAATAAAATCATGGGATAAAATAAATAAAAGGAAAAAGATAGATTTAAAGAAAAACATATACTCATTCAAATAACAAGAAGAATGGAGAGAGGTGTAACATAAAGATAAAAAGAGTAAGAGAAAGGGAAAAGATAGAAGAGAGAGAACTGTGGAGCATAGAGGAGAAGGAAGAGCATAGAGGAAAATGATTTCCAAGAGGAGCATTACTAGGTAGGCTACATTATTCTTATGAAATCTCTAAATTTTTGTGTGCTTTTATATTTGTACGGACTGTGTAATCTATGTAAATGGACTGAGAGCTTGATATTTATAGATATGAAAATAAATATCTATGTAATGAAGTGCATATTTACAATTGTTCTATTATTCATTTATATTACTGAAGATGATGTATACTTGACATTTAAATTTTGGTAAATGCCCAATCAAATATCAAACTATTTATTCAAGTGGTAGTACCTATTTATATATAGAAAATTGTACAATCATATATATATCAAACTATTGTATAAATATTTAACTATATATATGTGGTGATCTACATTCAATAGTGAACCTATATATTAAAGCTATATATGTGGTGATTTGCATTCAATATCAAAGATATTAACCTTTTCGCTAAAGTGCAAAGTGTGGTAGAATATAAATCATGGATATTGAAGTTTTAACATTATACATATAACTATCCACATGTGAGTTAAACATATGTTTAGAGCTATCCTAACATTATCAAAACATATGAGGAATGGTAATCAATTAAAAATTATTAACATGCAATTAAAACAAGATAATCGATTAGCAAGTAGACACTTTTATAATAATTATATGTTATACATAACCTTAATCAAATGTTTTGATTAGTCTGATTTAAACATACGATTATACCTATGATTATCCACATATGGATTATACTATATAGAGCTATGTTCATATGATCTATATTGACCTGAGTATAATTATGTTTTATACATAGGGAGGGATATGTTCAATTTTAAGTCACTATGATTCAGAAGAAACTATGTTACCATATCATAATATGAGAAATATTAATGCAGATATTATGATGTATATATCATATTTTATGATGTATAAATGTATATTAATATGAATTATTATATAGGCTGATATTATTATTACCATATCATTAGATATAGTGTACCTCTTAATTATGCACATTACTTTTAAACATAATTATCCGATATACATATTATTACCATGAGATGTTTTACGCTTTAATGATTTAATCTGAGAAACTATTGAGTATGTTATATATAATAATCTAGTCCATAGGGGAATGTTATACATATTCATGTGGTATAAGAATATAAGTAACATCCACATGAGAGATATACATATAATTATCCCTCGATAGTATCATAATTAGTCTCTTTCTCAATTGACTATGAATATCACTTTGACCTTTTTAAAAATATAATGGGTTTTATCTATGAATGTATGTAGATAAGAACCGTATTTATCAGCAAAAGAGAACACACAAAGAGTAGATAGGAAAAAGGAGGTGTAGAGAAGAGGAAGGGAGAGAGAGGAGCATAGGAGGGAAAAACATAGAGGAAATAAAAACATTAGTAAAATCATTAAATATTGTAGTGAATTCATCATTAAGTTAAATGAATTAGGTTCCCCTGGGTGGAGATCAACAATAAAACCTACTATTCAACCTAAATTTCTCTAATAGAAATAATAAGAAAGGTAGATTCATCTCCAATTGTTCTTATGTTTCTAATCTTGCTACTTTCTTCCATGTTATATGCATATTTTGTTATCATCAGATTAATGATTCTAAATTATTCTAAAGATAAAGGTTTTGAGATAGCCTACTATATGTTTAATGAAATGCGCTTCTTCTCTTGCATGGGATCTTATCATTGATTTTGGGAGGTTTTGGATCAATGAAGGTGGTTGGCTTGGTGATGTCCACCAAGGATTGCTTCATGGTTATCAAGAGGTCATTGTTTACACTTCTAGTTTGAAGGATTCAATTATCTTCCAGAGTAGTCTAGGTTTATTTCTTTATTTCTATTCTATTTGGACTTCAGTGGAGGAATCATTTGCCTCTCAACTATTTTAGAATAGTTTCTCTTTCGATACTTCTTCTTTGATGGAAGGGATTTTTCTCATGTGTGAAGAGGATGATCCTATAGATTTTTCTCAAGATCCTTTTGGTGAGGATAGGATTTTCCCTGACGATATAGAATTGATTAATAAGTGGAAAATGGGATTTGGGACACATGGTAAACCATTTGGTTGGTCGGTGTTTTCTTAGCTATAGACTGGAGTTTCACCCTTTAGATTTAGAGGAACCTTTTTTTCCTTCTCGAAGTAGTAGCCCATTTGACAGGGATTTAGGGTTCCCAAAGATTAGGTTTTGAGAATTGTCTCAAGTTTTGGATAGCCAAAGGATCACAGGGGAGGTTCTATTAGAAGGGTATGACGGAGGTAGCTTTCAACAATTTGATTGTTTTGGTCATATTTTAGAAGTTTCTCCATCACAAGTCATTTTGGGCACATCTTTAAAGAAGAAGAAAAGATGTCTCAAGATGAGAGAAGGAAATACTAACTTAGTCTTAGGCAAAGACATCTTATTACGCAAAGTCCTAGTGATGGAAGCCATGACTTTAACAGGGAGATTCTATGGTAGGTCTTGATCTACCAAGTCATTGAGGAATTGGATTGAATGTGAGTGAAGTCCCTTTTTAGGGTACATGCCTTAGTTTTTTCTCTTGGCAAGGGGTTGGATCACTTTTTCTTTTAAATTTGTAGAGGATTCAGTGAGGATTTTACATCATGGATGGTTCTGGGGTTATTCTTTCTTGGGACTAAACAAATGGTCTCCATGTTTTGATCCAAGAAGAGAGTCTAAAGCAGTGCAACCAATTTAGGTTAAACTATCATGCTTACCTATGGAACTATGGTCTATAAAAATTCTTCAAAAAATTGAGAATTTGTTGGGGAAATCTTTGGCTTGGGATGAGGTGAGTTTAAAGAGTAACTCTTGATCTATGGTGTGGATTTTGGTCAAATTAGATCTTAGTGATGGTCTCCCTAAGGCCATTGATATTGATTTTGGAAATTGTAAATATTATCAGAACCTCAATTATTCTAAAGTGCCATTTTGTTGTGCTCATTATCATGTTTATGGACATCTTAAAATTGATTACTTGATGAAGTTTTCTAGAAAAAGGTGGAGACAAGAGTTTTGAACCTCCCCCTCTCAGTTTGTTAGAGAAAAAGGATGTTGAAACAAATTTTCCAAGGAAATATATAGATGGACATTAGGATTCTTTGAGCCAGTTGGAGGAAGCACAAAAAGAACCTGGGCAGGGATTATTCAAAGAAATATAACACTTTACGAGCAATTTGGATTTATTAACAATAGTGGAGGAGGTTAAATTCTAGAGATGATTTTTTCCCAATCTTGGTGTTCTGATGGAGGTCACAAAAGAACTATCTCATAATAATGGAGGTAATGGAGTAGCTCCAAAGGTTCCTGAAAGTTTGGTGTAGACTCAAGATACTGGGAATATAGTTCACTCTATCTGTCAACATTTATCTAAAATTTGTTCATCAGTTCTTAAGGCATTAAATATGGGGCTATTTTCTTCATCCCCATTATTCCTAAAAAAAACATTAATCCAATAAGTTTTCCACTTGAACATAGGCTAGCCATAGGGGATACTTATCTTAGCTCTTTAGTATCAAGGGAAGATGAAGTCAGGTTCCAAGATATCCCATTGGTGTTGGATAGTCTTATTAAATTGATGTTGGATCCTATAGTATCTCCCTCTCTTTTGAGAACCCATCTTTCTCTCAATAGGGCCTCAGTTCAAACTTCTCCAAACTTGGATGAAGGAGATATCATTACTAGTGGTAACAATTATTTTATCAGATAAAAAAAAAGGCAATGGATGAGGCTAGCATCAATGTATTGGGTGGTCTTAGTCCTTCTTTAGTAAGATCAAAGTGTTTTCCCATTGTAAGCAAAAAGTCTCATCTTAAGAAAGCACAAGATAAATCCCTAAGAGATAAACAAAGGGGGAAATAATGAACTATTGGTGGGGTTCATATAGTAAAAAAACCCTCAGTATAGTTATTTAATGTTATTTCTCTCTTAAATCTCGAGGGATAGGCAATGACTCCAAAAAATCTACCTTGAAGAGGTTATATAAGCTTCATAATCCTGATGTTTTGATTTTACAAGAGACTATGACTAAGGGTATCAAAGTGAAAGGAATTTTAATTTCTCTTTTGACTGATTGGGCTTTCATTTCTCTAGATTTGGTCAGTTGACCTGGAAGTCTTTTATTGGGTTGGAAGAAAAGTGCTTTCAGGCATATCAGTTATTTCTCTCTGGTTTCGAGATTAGGAGTCTAGCTTTATTATTTAGAAAAGGGGTATGAAATTATTATCCTAAACATCTATGGGCATTATGAGAATAAGATCTCATTCTAGGAAAGTCTTATGGGTATGGATTTAATTAAGAAAAAGTTATTTATTTTAGGAGGTGATTTAAACTTCACCTTGAATAGATCTGGAGTTTGGGGTTCCTCTGGGAGACTCAAACCTTTAGCTAATTTCTTTATCCACCAATTTGAGGAGGTTGGGCTGATTGATGTTGAACCTATTAAAATTGTCCCTACTTGGAGGAATAATAGAATAGGGGATGATTTCATTGCCAAGCTATTAGATAGGTTCTTTATTTCAGAGGATTTTATGAAAGAGGGAAGTGGGTCAGGTTTGGGTTAGAACATGAAGTGTTTCTGACCATTTTCCTATTATATTGCAACTAAGTTCTAACATCGACAAACCTCCTGGCCTCATCAAGTTTAATCCTTCATGGTTGGAGGAAGAATATTTTCAAGCCTTGGTCAAATATTATTGGAAATGATATGATTGTAATTTGGGGGACATAGCTTGTTTTTAGTTTTCTAAAAATTTGAAAAAGGTAAAGTTTGTTGTTTCAAAATGGGCTTTTACCAATTCTAGAAGGTAGGATCAGACTCTTATTTATATTGAACATGAGATGGAGGCTTTCTATGCTTCTCAAGATATGAAGGTCTTTACTGCTAAAGATAAGGCCATGATTAGAGATTTAGAGAAATAGAAAAGTGACATTTTATTAGCTCATGAGGTTGCTTAGAAGATGAAAAGTAGGGTTATCTGGATCAATGTTGGAGATGAAAACACTAAATTTTTCCATCATTATGCAAATATCTAAAAAAATATTAATACCATCTGGGAGATGCCTAAAGAGAATGGTACCAAAGCTAGGTCTTTTCCTAATCTTGTTGAATTTGGAGTAAAACACTTTTAGCATCTATATAAGGAGGATGATAAGGTCAATCTGGCCACTGTCTTGTAGCTTACTACTTTCTTCCCTAATTTTTATTTTGTGGACAACAATGAGATGATGTTGGAGGAGGTTTCTAAGGATGAAATAAAATTTATTCTCTCTTCACTTCAAAAGAGCAAGAGTCTAGGTCCTGATGGTTAGACGGTGGAGTTCTTTATTAGTTTTTTTAAGCTGATAATAGATGACTTGATAAGGGTGATTGAGGATACTAAACTAAATGGGAGGATCCCATTGGACATCAATTCTACCTTCATTACTTTGATCTCTAAAAAAGATATCCCTAAATCCTTTGATGATTTTAGGCCTATCTCCCTCTACAATTGCTTATATAAAATTATAGCAAAGGTCATTGCTAGAAAGATTTAAAAAGTGTTCTTAGATGCTATTTTTGATGAATAATTTGGGCTCCTTAGGGGGAGATAAATACATGATGTAGTGGGTGTAGCTCAAGAAGGTCTACACTTATTTAAAATTAAGAAATTACCGGCTATTTTCATCAAATTGGACCATTTTAAAGCTTCTAATAGAGTTAGTTGGTTGTACCTCATAATTATGCTTCTTCATATCAGCTTCAACCTCCAAGTTGTCAATTAGATTATGGGTTGAATTTCTTTGATCTCTTTTTTTGTCCTTATTAATGGTTCAACTTCTAATTTTTTCAAGTCTGGTAGAGGGTTGCATCATGGATGTCTTTTATCCCATTTTCTTTTTCTCTTGGTAGTTGAAGGTTTAAGCAGAGCTATTAAGGAAGCCAAGAGGTCTAGGGGGATTAAAGGGATTAGAGTGGGAAGCTCTTTTCTCCTTACACATCTCTTATTTATTGATGATGTTCTAATTTTTAGTGATGGTTCTCTCAGTGAAGTAGCTAGTTACAAAGGTATTCTAAGACTTTTAGTTCGGCTACAGGGATGGAAGTCAATATGCATACGTCTACTTTGTCTTGTTATATTCTCTCTGATGTTGAGGAGAGACATATTCTACTAATCCTTCCCCTTTTTAAGATTGATTTTCTATCAGGAATCAAATACTTGGGGCTTGTGTTGAAGCCTAATACTTATGGGAAACAAGATTGGGAGTGGCTAGTCTCCAAGATCAATAAGTGTATCAACTTGTGGTGTAATAGGTGGCTCTCATTGGGAGGTAGGTTGACTCTCATGAAGTATATTTTAGAATCCATCCCTATATTTTGGCATGGTTTATGTTAGTGTAGGCTTTTTCCCACCTAGTGGTTTTACCTAAATGTCTTTTTAGCTTACTTAGATTAGTTAATTAATTTTTTAGGGGTATTTTACCTTTAAGTAGGTTATAATTATGATTTAGGGTTTTTTATTTTTGGTGACCTAATCTCACCCTATATGTACTTTATTTTTTCCTAAAGTTGGTTAATGAAAATATTTTCTTTGTGGAATTTTCTTGTTTCTAGAACTCTCATTCTGCCTCTACAAGAATTTGACATCATCACATGATCACTATTCAGAGATTTTGGAAAAATTTAACATGGTACCAAAGCTTTCTTGATAGCCTCATGCATGTGTATCCTTTGGTAAGATCCTTTTGTATTCACCTTACTATTTTTTCATACTGTATGGCCACCATTTTTTACCTTAGAGGTGTTTTATTAATATACCTTGAAACTCATGTCAAAAGGCCTTTGATGAAAAATCCATTTGCATATTTTTTATGGGTTTTTTGAGATATAAAATGGGTTGGTCTTATATTTTGAATAAAGTTCATTGTTTTTCTAAAAAAACAATTTCTTCCATTTGGTCGGACGTCTGTATGGACGAAGTAATCAAGCCTGTAAACCCCAAAAATTTCCCTGTAGGCCAAATCAGGTTCTTGGAAGCTAAAAAATTGCTACATAGACTAATTCAAATTTTCAAAGGGAAATTACTTGATTCCAGACCAAATTAAGTTTTCGGCATCACTTTACTTTCAATTTATGAAGTTAAGTAAAGTAGTCCAAGAAACTCAACTTACACTGCTTGGAATTAATGGGGCTTCTTTAGGGCAACTACTTGGAAGTAATCAAGCTTCTCCAAGGCAAATACTTGGAAGTAATCAAGGTTCTCTAAGGCAATTACTTGGAATTAATTGGGCTCTAGTTGGGTCATTACTGATCCTTGCAGCAATAAAATAGCCCAAAGAACCCAAAATGCACTAGGTAGACCTATTCAGGTTTTTCAGGGTCAATTACTTCTTACTTTTTTCAATTACAACTATTGAAACCCTGAAGTAGTTGTTTTTCAAGAACCCAATCAACACTGCAAGAACAATTCAGGGTTTGGAGGCAGTCTTACTGAATTTCAAGCCTGAAGTAAAGCAGTTGGAAGAACCTAATTCACACTAGCAAGACCCATTTGGGTTTTCAAAGGAAACTACTTGTTACTCTTTTTAAGTAATGGAATTGAAAGAACCCAAAGTAAAGAAGTGTTGTAAACCCACGTGATGTTCAGGAGGGCATCAAATTTTAGGTGAAAGATAACGCGTGACATTCAAGAGGGCATCAAATTTTAGGTGAAAGGTAATGAAGAAATAGATTAAAGTTTTTATTATTTTTGGATTTTTAGATTAAAAAAAACACAAGTCTGGGAAAAAATTTCCATTTTTGGAAAGGGTCCAGGAATATGTGGGAGTAAGAACTTGTAAGTGCCATAACTTTCAATATGTAGCTCCATTTTGGGTGCTATTTTTTTGAAAGTGCATAGTGTTTAAAACTCTATGTATTGGTGGTATTATTTTGGACTTTTTTTTTTCAGGTGAAAGGTAATGCATGATGTTCAAGAAGGCATCAAATTTTAGGGGAAAAGTAACGTGTGACATTCAGGAGGGCATCAAATTTCAAGTAAAAGGTAATGCATGACATTTAGGAGGGCACCAAATTTTAGGTGAAAGGTAATGAATAAATAGATTAAAGTTTTTTTTATTTTTGAATTTTTAGATGAAAAAACACAAGTCTGGAAAAAAAATTATTTTTTTGGAAAGGGTCTAGGAATATGTGGGAGTAAGAACTTGTAAATAGCATAACTTTCAATCTGTAGCTCCATTTTGAGTACTTTTTTTTTAAAGTGCATAGTTTTTTAAACTCTATGCATTGGTGGTATTATTTTGGAATTTTTTCAAGTGAAAGGTAACACGTGACATTTAGAAAGATGTCAAATTTTAGGTGAAAGGTAATGTATGACATTCAGGTGGGCATCAAATTTCAGGTGAAAGATAATGAAGAAATAGATTAAAGTTTTTGTTATTTTTGGATTTTTAGATGAAAAAACAAGTCTGGAAAAAAAATTCCATTTTTGGAATGGGTCTAGGAATATGTGGGAGTAAGAACTTATAAATACCATAACTTTCAATCTGTAGCTCCATTTTGGGTACTATTTTTTTGAACGTGCATAGTTTTTAAAACTCTATACATTGGTGGTATTATTTTGGACTTTTTTCAAGTGAAAGGTAATGTGTGATGTTAAAAAAAACATCAAATTTTAGGTGAAAGGTAATGCATGACATTCATGAGGGCATCAAATTTTAGGTGAAAGGTAATGAACAAATAGATTAAAGTTTTTGTTATTTTTGGATTTTTAGATGAAAAACACAAGTTTGGAAAAAAAAATCCATTTTTGGAAAGGGTCCAAGAATATGGAGTAAGAACTTGTAAGTGTCATAACTTTCAAGTCGTAACTCTATTTTGGGTGCTATTTTTTTAAAAGTGCATAGTTTTTTAAACTCTATGCATTGATGGTATTATTTTGGAATTTTATAACATCCCTTTTTTTCATGGTATAATGGATTACATCTCACTTCATCTTTATTGTACTCTTTCTTAGACATATTATCAATTGAATCTGACGTCCCTCTAGTTCCTTGTACTTACACACCTACTATTCAAGATGCATTTTTGGTTGAATCTGATTTATATATGAGTGTGCTTGTATTTGAAACATTTAGGGGGTGTCACTATTGATAGTTCTAAGGGGGTATTGTGTTGTGTTGTGCATTCTTTCTTTTTATACATTCTTCTTTACTTTTGCACTATAGATTCACTCTCTATTAGTCCTCTTACACCATTTAATTATCATGAATGGAAACCTAGAATAGAAATCATCTTGCAATCTAAGGGTTATCATCAAATTATAATGGGTACTGAGACTGAACCTACTAATGCTGGAGAAAAAATAAATGGTTTAATTGTTGTGACAAAGTTCATGGACTATTATGTCTCTCTATTTCTCCAAATCTACTCTTTCACATTGAATCTGCCAAAACACCTAATGAAGTGTGGACCATACTGTCCAAGATATTTGGAGTGTAGGATGTGATGAGAGGACATGAGCTAGAAAATGAGCTCATTAGATTGAGCCCAGATGACTTTGACACACTTTAGGATTTTTTCACTAAGTTCATACTTTTAAGGTTGCAGTTGAAAGCATGTGGAATTGACAATAAAGATGAACAATTTGTTCTATCAATACTCTCTAAATTAGGTCCTAAATATTCTATATTTGTGTTCACTTTTCATGCCACTAAGAGTGCTCTTAACATTGCAAGGAAGATAACTGCTTTAGATACCTTTGTTGTTGACCTGATTCAGGAGCAAGATAAGTTGATATAGATGGGCACAGTGAAGTCATCTAAATCTCATGCATTTCTTGATGAGAAAGATAAGGCTTCTAACAATAGAGAGAGAAAGCAAAGAAAGAAAAATATTGAGAAGGGTGAAAATATTTCCACCTCCAAATCAAACAATGTGACCTCTTCTTTCAGTCATAAGCCTAAGAAAGATTGGATTTAATGTGGGCATTTCTCAAGTAAGCATGATGAGAGTAAATGTTTGAAGAAATAAATTGACCACCTTACTAGCCTTCTTATTCAGAACAACAAAAGTGTTCTAGATTCTATTAAACCATCTTTATCAACCCATGAATCCACTAAGGCAAACAACTTTGGTAAAGAAAAGGCAAAAGAGAATAAGAAGGGAAAACAAAAGGGCAAAGCCTTAGTTATAGTTGTGCCTAAAACTTTTACATGAATCATTGACTTTGGTGCTTCACATCATATGGCCTCTTCACAGATTGAGTTCAGTTCTTTGGAACTATGTGACATGTCCTCTATACAACTGGGTGACAACACTTATAAAAAGGTTCTCAAAAGAGGGTCTATTGAAGTGAGTGGTGGAACATTAAATAATTTTATAAGTGTGCCCTCACTCTCAACTAATATCCTATCAGTCTACTAGATCACTCACTTTAGTCTGGGCATATGAGTTGAATTCACCCCAGATTCAGTGGACATCAGGGAGTTGCATAGTGATACTATTTTGGTTATGGAAATAGTCAATCACCAGACTCAACTATATATCTTCTCACACTTTTCTCTTGACTCTCCTTTAAATTATTTAGATTCTTCTTTAGACTCACCTATACCTATTAACACTTATGAGCCTGAGCTTATTTTTGATATTGACAATTCTTCTTCTACAAATGACTACAATAGTGAAGTGGACACACCTTTACCATATCCTTATCACCTTCTAGATATTCAAGAGTTAGTTCTTGACCCACAAACCTTTGGTCTACTTCTGACATTATAGGGTAACAGTCAACTAATTTAGGACACATCAGACATCAGGTAATCTATTCCATAGTTACATAGGATTCTATAGACCTTCTTTGTCTCTACTTATATTACACAATCTTAGCATAGAGTAGTTGGGTCACCTACCTTGCAACATGAGGATCATTCCTTTCATAGGAATTACACCTTGGTAAGATCCATTAAGCACTTGGTGGAAAAACTCATTATTCTAGTGTAATCCACTCTTCACTGCATCTACTTCTAATTCACAGTCACTTTTGAGCATTCCTATAAGGGACACTGGATGGCTATAGTCAATTGTAGAACTTAGTGGGGATTTTTAGCCCTCTTCTATTCTTTTCTCTCTTTTTGGGGAGGAGTTTTTTTCTTATGGGTTTTCTCTTTTGCCCCATTTTATAGGAGTTGCATTATACTTGGATACCTCATCAGGCCTCATTGTTGAGACCCAATTCTTCTACCCACCTAAGCTATGCTTTAGTACGGTATTAATGTAGGCTTTTTCTCACCTAGTGGGTTTACCTACACATATTTTTAGCTTAATTAGGTTAATTAATTAAGTCATTAGGAGTATTTTACCTTTAAGTGGGTTCTAATTATGAGTTATTGTTTTACCTTTTTGGTGACCTAATCTCAACCTATATGTACTTTTTTTTTAATAAAGTTGGATAATGAAAACATTTCCTTTGTGGAATTTTATTGTTTTTAAAGCTCTCATTCTACCTCTATAGGAATTTGACATCATCGTGTGACCACTATCTAGAGATCTTGGTGAACTCTAATAGTTTACCTCACATTCCATGTCTTGGATAAGATTAAGAAAAAGTGTTTCAAATTTTTATGGTTTGGAAAAAAAACAAAAGCTGGTATTACTTTGGCTAAATGGGACATCATAGCCAAGCCAAATGAGGAAGGTGGTTTGGGTCTAAAAAATATTCATCTCTTTGGCAAAGCATTGGTAGCTAGGAGCCTCTAGAGACTTATCTCATAAGATAGTTTGTCGAGAAAGGTTATTCAACATAAATATATGGAGCCTCTTTCTTTAGAGGAGTGGATTAAGAATCCTATTAAATCTATAATCAATGTCTTTATCATTTGGAAAGCTTTGGTTTAGTATTTTCCCTTTATTAGTAATTGGTTAGCTTGGAACATTGGTAATGGTGATATAGTTAGGATTGGGGCTGAACCTTGGGTCGAGAGTGGTATTGATTATAAAATTCTAGATAATATCATTTATCAACTATAGGACTTAGGGTATGCTACTTTGTCTCATGTAGTTGATCCAAATACTACCTCTTTTTGGCAACAAGGGTGGTTGAAGGCCAATCACTTGGGACTTGTGAACAGAGATGGTGAACTATGGGATGATTATGTTGGTAATTTGATTTGTAATCATGCTTGGATTAGTGAAGGGGTGGAGGATGATCTTGTTTGGATTAAAAATCTGGTGAAGGGAGAGTACACTACTAAATTGGGCTACAAAGTTTTGTTTTCTCAAGAGGACCATGCTGATCAGTAATGGTGGTGGTAATCTATTTGGAAGAACAATTCCCTACTTAAAACAAGAACTTTTATGTGGCTAGATCTTAAAAATAAAATTTTAACTTGGACTCTCTAATGCGTATAGGTTGGCAAGGTCTGGGTAGATGTGGTTAGTGTAAATTTGATTCTAAAACCATAAAAAATTTATTTATTGACTACCCTTATTCACAAGAAGTGTGTGCTGAATGGGTTGTTATGTTCAAGAGAACTAGTGCTTAGCAGGGTGTCTCTCTTGAAGCTTGCTTGTTGAACTGGTATAAAAGATTTGAGGCCTTTTAGAACTTTACCCTGTGTGGTAGTATGGGGTATTTGGATGGGAAGGAATGATGTAATATTCAATAATGCTTTTACACCTCCTTTTTAGACATATATCCAGATTTGTAATGTTTTTGAATGTCTAAGAAAAGAAGAGAAAATCAAGATTCCCAAACAGATTTCTCCAATGGAGATCGATCGCTTTATGCCTTAGGGTTTATTTGATGCTGATAGCCAAGGCACTCTCGCTAGAGGTGGAACAAGGGGTGTTATTTTCATCAACAATTCTCATTTTTTCTAGTTCAAAGTCAGCCTAGAATTGGGAACCAATAACTATGCTAAATTAATGGCTCTTTTATTACTCCTTAGGATTACTTGGGATTGTAATTTAAATAAGCTATAGGCTTTTATTGATTCCCAAGTGGTTGTTAATTAGATGTTGAATGTGAATAGAATGGAATCCCTTTTTTTGAATCCAATCTTTGAATAGGTTAATCGTCTGGCTGGGGTTTTCATCAATGTTTCTTACAAACATGTTTACTATGAATTGAATCCCGAAGTTGATTTGTTGTCCAAAGAAGGTTTATTGATGGAAGCAGGATAGTGGATGAAGATGGAGATAAAGGGAGATATCTCTTAATTACTTATTTTTGATAACTAATTTGACCTATAGGTTTAAGTACTATGTTTTTCGGGGAGTTATTTCTTCTCTTATTGCTATCATGGATTATGTGTTTGCATCTGTCATTCTTTCCCTAGTGCTGGAGCTAGTTTCTATTGCTCTTATTTTTCATGGATTTCAGCTCACTTATTGGATCATCCCTATTATATTTTCTCTCTTATTTGAGAAGTTCTTTTTTTTCTTTGTCTTTTCTGGTAAAGGCATTATTTAGCTTTCTGCACCCTTATCCAGTGGTCTATGCTTAGGGATGAGTTTTCTTTGGTCTGTCTCATTTAGCCCTCATTTGGTGGTCATTTTAGATGCTTTCTCAACATGATGGCTATGATATTTTTGGTGGTAGTTCATTCCTTCCTCTTGATCAGGGGTGGGTTTTAGGAAGCATTTTCTTCCTAGGTCTCTTGGTAGTGTCCTCTTGTGGGGTGAATTTTTTCTTCTTTGTTATTGTTCAAAACCCCCGTGGCTTTGCCTTTTTTAATCTTTTATTATATGCTTTTGCATTCTCAATCTAACTTTTTCCATTGAATAAAATTTTGATTTTTTCTTTGGAAAAAAATAACCATAGTTATATTGGATTCATATAGATAAGTATACATACGGTGGCTATACAATGACATCGTGTTAAAAAGAATACTCCACTAATTAGGATTCTCATTATATGGATGGAACCAGATATTAGATCTAGATAATATATTTAATTCTAATTATTATGATATATAGAGAATAGGTATTACATATTAAAATTCTATATATTAAATAAATTATGGATCTATATGTACCATAGGGATGTTACTAGACATTATATTTAGTTAATAATTTGAATATAGATGGATTTGTAAATATAATTTAGCTAAATTGATAGAAGTATACTTATATCTATTATGAATAATAATAAATCATAGGTATTCAAAGGATATAAAAATTATAACTAAATGAATACAGAGTCCTTGAATGGTAACTAGTTGTTTGAATGGAAGATTATGTTTTTGTTGACTTATGACTACTTTGTTATGATTGGCTATTGAAATTAAGAAGAATGTACACAAGAATGTTGGATTATGATTGCTTGTCATAGAATGTATTTTGTTTTATCTAGTTATGAAAATTAGAAATATGTAGTCTAATGCATATAATACTTGAATGGTATGAACTGTACTTGTATTGCTTATTACTACTTATGTGAAAAATAATGTATTGGTGATTCATTCATACATTCGACAGACTAAATGTATGTATTTTATTTATTTATTTGGTTATCATATTTTATGATTTATAGTGGGAAGTAATCTGTAATAATCTATTAGTTATATTTATGTTAACCAAATCTCGCATTGCTAGTATTGAGTAAGTAGTGAGATAAACTTCACTAGCTTACTAGCATCACTAATGCCAGATGAAGGTAATCAAATCAAGTGGGGTGTTTGAAATTGACTGATCTTAGATATCAATGACTATTGAAAACTTTAACCAAATTAATGATAGTTAAATATTGTCATTTCATATGTATGATTTACATGTTTATGTGATATCATGTTGTAACATATTTCTCTATGGTATACTGCATGTTTTTAGAAATCATAAAACACACAAGTACTAGCTTGTCTCTCTAGATTCCCACACCATCACTAGCTACTCATCCATGAAGGAAGTACCATTACCTAATGAGGGATTATCCAGGGGATCGATGGTTTGTGGTTGGTGTGGAAAAGTGCTCAGATGATGTTCCCCTTCCCCATAATAGTACTTATTTGTAGATAACACTTGAGATTACCATAGATACTAGAGTTTGGGGAACTCATTCTCCATGGAGCCATGCATATTGTATCTTGTACATTGTATTATATTTATTATTATTGAAACATTATCCCTGATGAGATGTAATTATTTCTTTATTGCATATTGACATTAGTGGTTCTATGGTTGTACTAGTCATGGCTATACATCCATAATTACTTTTTATATTTAGTTATGATGTGTTTCATATGATGATAGTGATCAATGATGGATAGATGTCACATGTTTATTTTAAAGTAGGTATACTTAGAATGTTTTATCTAGATCACTAGTTAGATTCTCTTGGTGTGATATAATGAAAGAATACATTGTTTAATTTTTTTTTAAATCACATATTTATAAGTAGGTCTCAGTGGGGATGTTATATTATGGATTTTAATGGATCATTAGATTTTGAAAATAAATAAATCACATTTGAAAGAAAAGGCCTACTAGTCCACTTTCTACTAGAAGTAGTAATGGAAATGACATGGTTAGAATAAATATGGATGAAAGATGAGGATAGTGAATTTAATGACCTTGCTAGCATGTATAATCTAAAGAAAATTATAAAAATAGAAGATAACCCTAAACCTAATGATAAGGGGAAACTTATAGTAGAAGAAGAAGAAGGAGAGACACCTTTAGGGGATGAAATTGAAGCTTTTATGTAATATGAGTCAGAAACAATAGTGTAGAAAGTATGTTGTATAAGGAAAACACCTTGCAAAGGAAAATAACCACCAAATTATAAAATACATCACCACAAAGAAGAAGAGCTCACTAAATATAACTAGCTTCACATAAAAATTGTCAAAATTTATCAACATTGTGCTAGTCGATGATTATCTATAATAGATGATGATAGTATTTCTACAAGAAGAAATAATGATGAAATCCATTGATGATATAGTCATTATTATTGTTTTGAGATGGTGGCATATCCATAAAGTAACCATCCAACCAAGAAAGCCTTCTTGCATACTAATTAAAACAAGGTTTGTAAAATCAAAGATTTATTTTATAGAGATCATAAGTTATCTAAGAAAAAACAACCCAATCTTAATACGTGTGAAAAGGTATGGATGGAAAGAGAGGAATATGATAGATGCCTATGGGTACAATTATTATATTGGACATTAAACACATTTCCAAAAACATGTCACTTACATCATGAGATGTGGAAAGGAACCAATAAACCTACAAATGTATTTTTGTATAACTTTCAACTTTTGTGATCTAGATACTAGAGCCTATTTAAAATTGTAGAGAATAAAAACATTTTTATATATGGAATAATCCAAAAAAAAAATCTTAGATTAAAGACAAAATAAACAAGGTTAGGTAATATGAATGATTAGGAACGAATTGACACAATTGTAAGAGAGTTTTCAAAGACCCTGGAAAGGAAAACAAACATAAAATAACTTGAACACATGGTTTACTTCTAAAAAAAAAATAAGAAGAGGATGAAAAGAAAAACTAGAAAACATAAAAATAGATATTGAATAAGGAGAGTGACAACTCCTTGACACCATGGAAAAATAAAACATAATATTAATACCAACCTATTAAAATTAGAGAAGAAAATATAGCCATAAAAAAGAAATATAAATATGGCAAAATTAGGTAACTATTGGGCAGAGAAGAGGTGGAGAATATACTAGAATTACTAATTGAATTTTAGAACTTATTCCAATTATATTTACTAAATTAAAAGGAATCAAAGAAGATGTGGATATAATGAATATCCAATTGAAAGAGGATAGTAAACCATTATGAAAATGATCATATAGACTAAATCTTAATGCTAAAGCAAAATTAAAGATTGAATTGGATCAAATGATAGTTGGAAGAATCATAACCCATGTGGAAGATACTAAATGGATAAGCCCTATTATGATACAAAATAATAAAATTGGTGATAAACACATCTGCATTGATTATATAGAATTAAATAAGGCCTCCCTGCATGATCCCTTCCCAACACCATTCACTAAAGAAATATTGGAAAGTGTTGCATGAAGATAAATATACTCTTTCATTTATGGATTTTGAGGACACCATCAACTCAATATAGTACTAGAGGATAAACCAAAAAATAGTTTTACTATAAAATGGGGATATTTTATGTATACATTATGCCCTTTGGATTGAATAATGCACCACCTGTGTTCAACTGCATAATAGTAAATGCATTTAGGGATTTCATACATGATTTATTGGAGGTTTATCTTGATTATTGGATGATATATGAATTAATTAAAGACCATGTTCAAGAACTGTGAATGATGTTTCAAAGATGTAGACAATTGAACATTTCTCTAATTCTCAAGAAATACTTCTTTGATACACCTTTTATTACTTTATTAGGACACAATATGTAAAGAAGGGTTGATGGTAGATCCACTTAAGACTTATGTAATCATATTCCTAGCACCACCCAAAATATAAAAGGATATTAGAACTATCCTAGGGTATATTATATATCACATGTTCATAATAAATTATGTATCCATAACTGCACCCATAGAATAATTATTGAAGAAGTGACATAACCATCTGCTAGATTTGTCAAGTTAATATCAGGAGTCATTTGATAAATTGAATAACAAGACTGTGGATGCCCTAATATTATTATTTCTAGACTATAAAATCCTATTCAATGTACATGTCAATGCCTATAGAATTGCAATAGGAGTATTGCTAACACAATCCCATGGAAATATAGATCATCTAATTTCATTTACTAGTAGAAATTTGGCAAGATTGGAAAGGAATTACTTAAATACAAAAAGGGAGGCACTCATTATGATTTATGTGGTGCATAAATTCAAGCATTACTTATTGGAAACTCCTTTTATATTATTTATGGATCATGATCCACATATGTACTTGATAAATAGACCAATAATACAATGAGGAATCTGACATTAGATTATGTTATTTAAAGAATTCAATTTTAAAATTGTGGTGAAACTTGAGAAATCAAATAATGGACCTGACTACCTATCAAGAATAACTACAAGGGAAGATATAGGACCAATTGGGGATGAGTTTCTTGGTGTTCACCTCCTTCATGCTGAAGCAGACCCCAAAGTCATATAGGGTATCACATAATTTCTATTCATAAGAGATTTTTTATAAGAGTATAATACATTTCAAAAGAAGAGATTGATGATTCAAGTGTTTCCTTTTATCTTGATTAAAGGAACACTATATAAGAAAATAAGGGATGAGATGTTTCAGAGAGTGGCATTACCACATGAGTGGCATACTATATTAAGGGGATCCCATGATAGAGTTATAAAAGGGCACAACTTTGAAGAAGTTACAAGAAATAAAATATGAATATCATTCTTATGGTGGCCATCACTTTTAAGATGCACATCAATACATAATAAATTATGATATATACCAGATGATGGGTAAACCAAACACTATAAATGAGATGCCTCTCCACCCAATTTTGGCATTAAGTCCATTTTGTAAATGGGTAATTGATTATATAGGTCCCATCAAACCTATGATAAGAAAGAGCGGTGTTAGGTTCATTATTATTAGAATTGAATATCTAACAAGATGGGAAAAAGTTGTGCCAATAAAATATTGTACCACTAATATTGCCATAAAATTATTATATGAAAACATACTTAAAAGGTGTTAGGACTTGTTCCAAAGTCTTAACGTTAGGTTAGTTTTTGGTAGAAAATAAATTACTATTGTAAATGGGGCATGCATCTTTTATAAAGACAACCCCATAAAATAAATAAACTTAGTTTAATTATTAGGTAGTTTTTATGTTTTATGTTTATTAATTAGATTTGTTTTTTGGGTTGTTTTCCCGTATTTAGTTGGTTATTGGATTAGTTGTTTTTACCGGTCATTGGTAAAAACTATATAAATCCATATTTGCTTTGTGAAAGGGTTAACGGAGTAAAGGCATCCTTATGTAATTGTTATTTTAAAATTAATAAAATACTTGTGCACTGCACTAAGCAGGGACAAGGTTCAATCTATTTTGATCCTGGAGTTATCAGTGGTATCAGAGCATGGTTGGGAGCACGGTGAATTCGAAGGAGGAAGGTGTGATTTCTTTTGGTATGAAAATAAGGTATGCCATATAGTTTGGTTTAAATATTTTGAAAAATTATTAAATCATTTTAATTTTTCAAAAATTATTTATATTTAAACCTGTATTTTCCATATATCACTGTCTACTTTTTTTTGGATCATTCATACTCCATTTTTCCTCTGTTAAGCCTCCTCATTTGGCATAAAAATGAATTTTAGCATTTAAATGTTATTAATTCATTATTTTTGAGCCAAAATCAGATTTGTACGGCCTTTTATCTGAGAAAACATCTGAAACTTTTCATTAATTGCTGTCATTATGAGTATAACATTCATTTCTGTGGAAAACCTCTGAAAAATATCAGCAAATAGCATTTAAAACCTCTGTTGTTGCATTTTTAATTGAAAATCTGGAAAAACCAGACTTGTACGACCTGTTGTATGGCCTTTCCAATGCCTAGGCTTGTTTTTGATTCATTCACTGCAAAATATACCTTAAAAAATTGCAAAAACACTGTCAAAATCATTTTTTAGCAGCCTGTACGGATTTGTACGGCCTAGGTGAGAGAGAGCAAGTGGAGAAAAAGTTTCCAGCAGTAGCCATGGCATCCCAGGCAAGCATGGCGCTAGATTAAAGTTCAGAAATTATTTTTTGATGTTCTAAAGTTTTATTTTTCAAAAATTTGCTGTGGAGGGCCCACCCGGGAGAAAGCTTGAAGTGAACACTGTCAAATAAAAAAGAAAGGGAAAAAGAATTTATTTATTTACATTCTCATGTAATTTTTTTTTATTTTCCCTCATACATAGAAATCTAGTATAAATTTAAATTTCTGAGTATAACATTTTGTAAATGCTCTTAGAGCAATTGGTTAAGCCTATTTTGCTAAAAGCTTGCAAGGGAGGAGGTCAAGGGTTCAAATCCCTTTTTGGAGAAAGTTTCTTTTTGCCTTGGAATATACTTTTTTGAAAAAATAATATTCCCTTTTAATTCAGAATATTGTAAAACACATACTTATTGTATCGTGTTATTTATTTTTCAAAAAAGGGGTGAAATTCAATCTTTTTTCTTTCGCATTGTTGTGGTGAGATAAGGGTGTAATTGGTGAAATAAGGTTGTAATTTGGTGAAATAAGGGTGTAATCATTATTTTTGGTGTGGTTAAGTGCAAAACCCATCAAAAATACTTATTTTTTCTTTTACGCTCTACACGGAGGTTAAGTGCAAAACCTCATAGAAGCAGTGTCTTGTGCAGTGAGTGTGATATTTGTTTCATTTCTTTCGCATTTTGTCGCACGTTTTTCTACTGCACTTTCTTTCATTTCAAAAATGCCAAAAATTTAGAATTTGCTTTCAAATTGTGATAGATTAACAATTTCCAATTATTCAGATTGGAAACGATTGATGGAGGCTTCACTAGTGTTTAATGAGTTATGGGATATTGTTAAGAATGAAAATCCCACATTGCCAAAAGAGCAGGCTAAATTAGATATTTTCAATTTGTGTGATTCTAAGGCCTTAGCTCTTATTAAATGTTGTTGTACTCGTGATACATATGTTCATATTGAAAATTCTCCTCATAGTTACACTGCATGGAAAACATTATCTGATTTGTATGATAAGAAACCTAAGCATAAGAAGATAGATATTCATATGCAGTTGTTTACTTTGTCATTAGATGAGGATGGGGATATGGGAGAATATATGTCTAAGTTGAAAAATATCACTACTGAGTACGCTAAGGCTGGTTTTGGAAAACTAGATGATGACCTCATAGTTACTGCTGCTTTGAAAGGACTACCAGGGTCCTATAGGAATTTTGTTAAAATGTTGCATGTCTCTGACAAGATCACAGGCATCACCTTTGATAAGTTGGCTGAGTTGCTCATCCAACATGACCTCTCTCTACCCAAGAAATCCAAGAAAACTGAAGAAGCCCATGTTTTAGAGTCAAAGCCTAATTCATCTTCATCTGGGCATCAAAACAATAGAGGAAACAGTTATAGAGGGGGTCGAGGTTATAGAGGAGGTAGATATCAAAACAGAGGTAGGGGTCATTCACATAATCAACAATCTAATCAATCACATTCACATGAAACAAGTGATCGAGGACATGGTCACAATTCATATAGGGGCAGAGGTCGAGGTAGATCTAACATTTAGTGTCATAGATGTGGAAAATTTGGTCACATTGCCTCACAATGTAGGATTCCTTTTGATAAAATTCAGAGGCCACAAAAAGTGACTCAAACTAACTCTGCTCAGTATGTCGATCATGACTATGATGAATCTAGTAATGTTGCCCATGAATTTGCATTTACTTCTTTGGGGCACATTGATTATGTTGAATATGAGGCTAGAGATGAGCTCACAGATGTATGGGTTTTAGACACAGGAGCAACCAAACACATGACATTTAGGAGAGATTTCTTTTGGTCTTATAAGGAAGCTTCTCTCTCTCCAGTTGCCTTAGCAGATAAGTCTATGCATACACCACTAGGACTTGGTTCTATTCGAATTCTTCTTCCTAATGGGTCTATAAAATACTTGGAGGATGTTTGGTATGTTCCCACATTGAAGAAACACTTACTTTCTTTAGTAACTATTCGAAAGAAAGGTTATCAAATTGTGCTTGAAAATGGGCTCATTTACATCAATTCAGTGGAGGATAATTATAAAACCATGTATACAGGATATGAAGATGGAAACTTGGTTAGATTGCATTATAAGGTGCTTCCTCTCAATATAGAACTTGCAGCAGTTGTTGATACAGGTACAGGTACTATGTCCACACAGCGGTTATGGCATCTCCGCTATGGACATTTGAATATCCACTCTTTAGTGGATTTGCAGAGATATGGTATGGTGAATGGGTTTCCCACTTTTCGCAAAGATAGTATTCTTTGTGAGTCATGTGTTTTGGGCAAACAAAATCGAGAAAAATTTCCTAAACAGTCATCTTGGAGAGCTAATAGATGTTTACAGTTAGTTCATAGTGATGTATGTGACATGAAAAAGTCATCCATTGGTGGGTGTAGATACTTTGTCTTGTTTATTGATGACTTTTCTAGGATGACTTGAGTATTTTTTATGAAAAACAAATCTGAAGTTTTTGCTAAGTTTGTTGATTGGTTACACTTAGTCGAAAAAGAAGCAGGTTCACATTTGGCCACTCTTCATTCAGATAATGGAGGTGAGTATACCTCTAATGAATTTTTAGACTATTGTCGAGAACATGGAATTCATCGACAATATAGTAATGCTTATACTCCACAACAAAATGGAGTATCTGAACGAATGAATAGAACTTTAGAGGGCACAGCACGTGCCATGTTGCACTATAAACAGCTTGATGATAAGTTTTGGGCCGAAGCCATTGGTACTGCAGTGTATTTGAGAAACAGGTCCCCCACAGTTGCACTTTTGGGACAAACTCCATATGAGGCATGGTATGGGTTTAAACCCAAAGTTAAACACTTGAAAGTGTTTGGATGTCTTTGTTTTGATTTGGTTCCTCCTAAACATAGAACTAAGTTGGAACCACGAATTCAAAAATGCATTTTTCTTGGTTATTCTGAAGATAAAAAGGGGTTTTATTTGCTTGCACAGGATTCAGGCAAATTCATAGTGAGTCAAGATGTAATATTTGATGAATTGGGGACTATGAACACTGCAGAGATTGATTCTCAACTTGATAGATTAGAGAGGAAAAATGCAAAAAGAGATAAGGGTTTGAACAATGGGGATAACTCTTCAAAGTTATGGTATGAGACTCAAATTCCTTCACTTTCCTCTCCATCTACAAGTTCACAGGTTGATGACTTAGAAATTATTGAAAATTCTCTAAGTCCCCCATCGAATGACACACCTAATGAGAATTCTGGAGTCCCTGATTTGAATAATTTGTCTAAGTATCCAAAATGGGCTCAAAGTAATTTTTCTGACTTGACAGCAGATGAAGTTGGTTTAACAGGGCCCAGGAATTCTTGAAAATAGGAAAACTATGCTATGGTTGTTACTACTTCTTCCACTGAGCCATCCACTTTTGAGGAGGCATCTACTGAACATGTTTGGCAATAGGCAATGAAATGTGAGTATGATTCCATACTCAACAATAATACATGGGTTTTAGTTGATCCTCCTCCACATGTTAAACCCATCGGATGTAAATGGGTTTATAGGACTAAGTATAAATCAGATGGCTCCATTGATAAACATAAGGCACGACTTGTTGCCAAAGGATATGTGCAACAAGAAGGTATTGATTATGAGGAAACATTTGCACCAACTACCAAATGGCACATTATTCATATGGTACTTGCCTTAGCAGCACAAAATGGTTGGAAAGTACATCAGTTAGATGTTAAAAGTGCTTTTTTGAATGGTGATTTATAGGAAGAAGTCTATATGAAACAACCTCAGGGTTTTGAACAGGTGGGTGCTGAACACAAAGTGTGTAAATTGACAAAAGATTTGTATGGGCTCAAACAGGCACCCAAGGCTTGGTATGAGAAAATGGATTCATACTTGAAATCCATTGGTTTTCATCGTAGTGAATCAGATGATACTCTCTATTTTTGAGTGCAGGGTAAGAAAATGGTGATATTAGTTCTCTATGTTGATGACTTGTTTATTACAGGTAATGATGAAAATCATAACAAGTCTGTCAAGAAGGAATTAAAAGATGGGTTTGAGATGACAGATCTTGGACTTCTTCACTACTATCTAGGCATAGAGGTAACTCAAAAAGAGCATAGTAATTTCATTTCACAAACTAAGTATATTTCTGAGTTATTAGAGAGGTTTGGCATGAGTGATTGCAAACCTTCCCTCACTCCCATGGAAAGTAACTTGAAATTGTCTAAGGATGATAGCAGTGCCTTTTTTGATGGCACAACATATAGACAATTGGTGGGAGGTTTGATATACTTGATGACTACCAGGCCTGATATTTCATTTTCAATTGGAATTTTATCTAGGTTTATGCATGAGCCTAGAGAAATTCATTGGCATGCAGCAAAATGAGTACTTCAACATATAGACAATTGGTGGGAGGTTTGATATACTTGATGACTACCAAGCCCAATATTTCATTTTCACTTGGAATTTTATCTAGGTTTATGCATGAGCCTAGAGAAATTCATTGGCATGCAGCAAAATGAGTACTTCGTTACCTTCAGGGAACGAAAACATATGGCCTTGAATACTGCCGCAACAAGAACTTCAAACTTGTTGGATATTGTGATGCAGATTTTGGCAGATGTGTGGATGACAGAGTGTCAACCACAGGATACACTATGCATATGGGTTCAGCTACCATTGCTTGGTGTTGTAAGCAACAGGATACAGTGGCAAATTCATTAGCAGAATCAGAGTATATTGTAGCATGGGATGCTTCTAGAGAAATTGTTTACCTTCGTCGTATTCTTGAAGATCTTTAGGTTTCTCAGTTTGCTCCTACACAATTATACATTGATAATCAGAGTGCAATCAAGATGTCCAATAATCTAGTGTTTCATGCCAAAACAAAACATATGGATGTCAAATACCATTATCTACGAATGCTGGTGGCAAAGAAAACTCTTGATCCAATATATTGCCCAACTGCCGATCAGACAATTGATATCTTCACAAAACCCCTTGACAGAATCAAATTTGAAAAAATTAGAAAAATGCTTGGTATGTGTCCAAAGACCTGACTTTGGATCATAGGGGGGTTTGTTAGGACTTGTTCCAAAGTCTTAATGTTAGGTTAGTTTTTGGTAGAAAATAAATTACTATTGTAAATGGGGCATGCATCTTTTATAAAGACACCCCCATAAAATAAATAAACTTAGTTTAATTATTAGGTAGTTTTTATGTTTTATGTTTATTAATTAGATTTTTTTTTCGGGTTGTTTTCCCGTATTTAGTTGGTTATTGGATTAGTTGTTTTTACCGGTCATTGGTAAAAACTATATAAATCCATATTTGCTTTGTGAAAGGGTTAACAGAGTAAAGGCACCCTTATGTAATTGTTATTTTAAAATTAATAAAATACTTGTGCACTGCACTAAGCGGGGACAAGGTTCAATCTATTTTGATCCTGGAGTTATCAAAAGGTTTAGATGCCCATTGAGTATAAAAATGATCAAGGTAAGCATTTTATCAATCATACAATTAAATAATTGATTAAACACTTCATAATTTAGCATCACAAAAGCACTCCTTACCATCCCCAATAAAATGGCACTATTGAGGCATTCAATAAATTATTGGAAAAAGTACTAATAAAAGTATACAATACAAATATTAGAGATTAGGATACCAAGATACAAATGATTGACTAAGTATTGCCCCTTCTAATTAGTCTATGGATTAGAAGAGATAATATTAATGGAGTACATATTACCAAGTTTTAGATTTGTGATAACATTTATAATGAATTACAAATATTCCATTTAGAAATGACTGATAGATCTAGAAAAAATGGATGAAAATAGATTCTTAAGAGCACATAACCAAACACAAGAGTAAAGGTGCCAAAAGCCTTGTCATGATAGACATATGAAAGTCTTTTAGATTAGGTATAAGGTCTTTCTCTATGATATAAAATATAAAAATATAGGAAAGATAAAAATAAGATGGCTTAGAAACTATATAGTGAAGAACATTTTAGACTCAGGAGCAATAAAGTTAAGAACACTTGTAGACATGTTGAGACAAGGGTTTTTAAATGGAGTTCAATTAAAAACTTAAACCGTAGCCATGTATGGTGAAGGGTGGTAAAAATAATGATGAAATAGCTAATGAGGAGACACTATCCTTCTAGCTAGGTGAAGTTTTGTATAAGTTCCTAAGGTAATTGGTACTAGATGCCTAAGTTTCTAGTCATAGATTGTTTCACCTTTTCATTAGATTGCCATTGTCCTCCTAAATGAGAAAGTTGAGTAGGGATAATGTAGTATCCTAAAAATAACTATCTCCATACTTGGTTGCCTAATACTACCAAAGTAGCCTTGTGAGATAAATAAGAAGAATAAGTAGTAGGAAACAAGTGACGATGAAAATAAAAACATTGGAAAAGATTTTTAAAATTATAACACACACACACACACATAAGAAAAAAGAGAAATAAATTAAAATATTAAAATGCATACAAAGTATAGAGAAGAAAATAAGGAAGATACGGATCATGTGTGAGAGTAAAATATGAATGTGTGGTAAGAAATTTCATATTATGATAATAACATGAGTAAAAATATGAACAAAATTGTTTGACATTCTTTTCGTGGATGTAGAAAATGGAGGTAAGAAACATATGGGATTTTGGAAGAAGCTAGGACACAACAGTAAGAGGATGTGACATTTTTAAAATAAAATAATTAGAAATTTTTAGTGTAGACACAAAATTTGGAAATAGGGAAATGACACATATATGGAATAAATGGATAGACAATGGTGATAGAAAAGATTGAATAAAACATAGTATTAGTGAGTTTATTTACTATAGAATTAAAATGTCAAGAACATTAGTTTAATATAGAATAACATAGGTAAACAGGTGGATGGAGGGAATTACATATTCAAAAAATGTATTGATAAATGACTTCACAGATATATGAATAACATAAATGAATGATAAGACATGTTGTTACGTGCCAAATCAATAAAAGTGAAGGAACAAACATAGATAATAATGATATTAATTGCATTATAATGTCTTGGCGTTATTAATAGATAAATCAAGTGAGCTAAAAATCAAAGGATTCACTATAAAAATACACAATCATTTGAGCACTGACACTTCACATATTTTTTGCATGAAGTGTTCATACTCTATTGGAAGATAATTTATCATCTATTTAGATGAAGAAAAAATGAATATTCCTCATGTTGTTCCAGCCGAACAGATTAAGCAACACAAATATAAGAAACATTCAATCAAATCCAAAATCATGGACCTATTAGGATCATTTTCTAAAGTCCCCTCTCTCATGACACATACATAAGATACTTATAGATATATCAAGACCCACTTAGCAAAAATTAATAATATGGTTTTGTAGGTAGAGATAAGTGTAATGATGCAATTAAACTCACAAACCTAAAAGTTGTAATACAAGGAGTACATCATCATCCCAAAGATAAAATTAGATGTGTGGAGTCAATTCCCATATTTTGACTTGATGATGACAAGCATGCCAAATGATATTAAGTAGATCCCATGAAGACATTATATATCTAGACCAACACTACCACATCAAACTAGATGTCATTCATATGGTTACATAAATTCTTCATGAATTACATTCCACCCACAAGTAAAATGGTAAGAATAATGTTATTACAAGCTCTCTATCCATGCTTACAGGGACAAAATCTAATAATTGAGCCCTATCAATTCAAAATATGAAGGATCTAAAGGTCAGATTTTTAGTAAAGGTAATTGCTTGGAAGGTATAATAAATAAACAAACATGAATTACTAATGGAAATAAGTTTAAATATATCATATGACATGATCTCCACAAGAATTCAATATGACTTGGTTACTACACTCCATGAACAATGCTTGGATAACCTCTATAAAATCAAGAAAGGTAAAAATTTCCTTGATAGTTGTTATGGTTCATTTCTTTTAGTATTAGATATTTACTTTACACACACTATTTTGGGACATTAGGGATCTTAGAATGGAGTGCATAGGATCCCAAATAATAACTATAATGAAAGGTATCCCTGCAGTAAAATAGGTAGAAACATTTTTTTAATGGGAAACAAAATTAAGATATGGCAGAGGAGAGATTCTAGATTTCAAAATAAATTATTCAAAAATATTACATAAAATTTCAATTCACCATAGATACATACAATATTTATATATAACCTTATGCTACAAAAGTTTTATTCCTTTTACCTCTGCCCTATGAAGTTAGTGATGAACAAATTGAGGCAAAAATTATTGGATCTAGGAGACTACCACCAAACTCTATGGCACAAAAATTCTTTAGTAAACTAGGGGTAGGGTATCATTAGAGGGAGGAAGAAGAGGATATCTTTAAAGATGAAACACTATTACTGTAGGAATAAATAAAAGCATCTCAGCCTCAACCTAGTACCCACAGATCCTCAAGACTAAGGAGATAAGTTATATATTTGGAAACACTCAATGAAGAAGAAGAAGAAGAGGAAGAGGAGATGAATACATTTTTATTAAAGGATTTTTACATTGGGGAAGAGCTGGGAGAATAATATATGGTAGTAAAAGGTACTCCCATTACTCCCTATGAAAGAGGAATATATCACCTAGAGAAAGGTTGTCCCTGAAAGTAAAAAGGAAAATTTAGATAACAAAGGAACAAGAGGGGTCACCTATAACATATTTAGTAGTTAGCTAAACTTTTCTATAAATGAGTGGAGGAAAAATAGGGAGAAGTTATTCACCACAATGATAACATAAGGGAAAATATAAAAATAAAGTGATGAAATTTAAGGGTTGAGGAAAAACCCTTGTAACATATTTAGAAATAGATTAGTATGAATAAGGAAATGAATAAGATATATAGGTAGAGGAATAAATAGAGGTTACCTTAGAGGTAAAAAATAGTAATAATCTCCTAGGTATGTGCCACAATACGGGAATAATATATAAAGTGGGAAACCTTTATAAGGATGAAAATACTACGGGGGAAAATAGGGTGATAAGAGTAATTCTGGACTATGTTGAGCTTAGTCCATATGACTTGGGTGATATAGTTGAAATCCTTACAAAGTATCTATAGGATATAATCATACATATAATGGAAAGGATCAAAGAGGCCAAGATGTCAGTTGATAAATATCAAGAGGAGGCATTAAAGAAAACTATTGTGGAATCATAGAGGTCTCTTGTGGACTAGGAAAGACTAAGGTGACTCCAATGAATAAATTTAAGAACTAAGCTAAAGACATATCTTGTCTTGGAGGCCTTATAAAAGAAAATATAGTTGGAAAAGTCCAAATATATAGAAGAGGAGATCGAACAAAAAATCAAGTTATTAAAATAAGAACTTGCAAAATAAACTGAGAAGATCTAGGAGATAATGGAGCTAACCATTCAATAGGCTGGACAATTACTGGAAAAGTAGAAATCAAAAAGGGAAGAGGTAGATAAAATAAGAACATAAAAATAAATAGAATAATGATGAATAAGGGAAGAATAAGCTAACATAAAAAGAGAAAAGAACATAAATAAGGAGCAAGAAGAAAAAAATATAGAAGAACAAAAAATAAGATAACATAGGAGGAGAAAAAAATACAAAAATAAAAACAAAGGAAATTAGAAGATGAAAAAATTGAAAGACAGAAAAAGGAGGAGGACATAAAGGAAAAGGAGGAATTAGAGGGAGAAAAGAAAATGGAAAATGAGGTGGAAAAGAAAAAACATGAGGAATAAGAGAAAAAAAAAGAAAGAAGTAAAAGAGAAGGGGAAAGAGGTAAATATCCCATCTATATATTCTAAAGCAACAAGGGATACAATTCATATTTCAACATATAACACCTTGAAAAATATGGGATCTAGACAAAGTGTTTAACCCCAAAATCTAGATGTGGAGAATCTAGGGTTAAATGGGTAAGAGATAGCCTAGGTAACAAGGATGGTAGATTATCTTTAAAGCTTGTCAATTATTTACAAAAGTTAGATAAAACATATACTAAATTTATTCTATTGAGATGCTAAAAATTGAAAGTATAGTTATGCTAGATATTATAATAATAATGAAAATAAGATACTTAGTTCATTATAATGCTAATATACATTTGAATATGGAATAGGTAAAAAGTGGACTAGATTTAGATTTTGGAACAGTTGCCTAATTCTAGAAATTTGACCTCTATAGCGATAACCATTTACATCAACTTGGGATGGTCATGCCTATGCTATTTTTTTACTTGAACTTAGGTGTCTATTATGGAATACCTATTGAAACTAGATGAGATTACCTAGATGCTTTTAGGTTTTATGTCACCTCCACTTTGGTGCATTTAGATATGGGTCATGGATTATATCTCCTTATCAAATAGAAAATCCCTAGTTTTTCATCTTCATATTGGATGTGGGAAAAATGGGATAGTGAGCACATGGTGTCAAGCTACCTCAAAGACCCCTTTATTAATTAGCATTGCCTCCATAACTAATACTCCAAAGAGGGTCTTTGACTTATGTAGTCCTCCCCTATGTGTTGTATTGTGTGGGAATCATGCAATGTGTGATAAGCAAGTACAACTGTGACTTAATTTGTAACTTGGAAAATATAACTATTGGGGTACTCTTTCAGTACTTCAAACCTATAGATGTGTTGTCACTATGAATGATATAGAAATTAGAGAAAATAGGGAAGCTTTTCTCACTTGAGTGCTTGATAGAATGCTTTTGGTAAGCTACCTTGGTTTTTTAGGTCTTTTCTAGGTTCATCATAAATTAAGGTTGATCTTATATTTATACCAATCCATTTAGAGAATATATCACATTAAAACACTTAGTCTGAACATAGGAATACATTTCATTTACAAATTAGATGACTTTATGGCACTGAACACCTATGTTGGAATAGGACACTTATGTCGACATAGGTGTTGGACTGGTATGCAAGTGTCTAGGTATTTTGAAAATAGGTATAGGTCTATAATTTTCAAAGATGGAAGATAAGTAGGTTTATAAAATTCTAGACGAAATTGGAGGTCTGATTCATTATGATAACATTGGTCAGACTAAGAGATAAACAATGAGGCACATATAGTGTATGTGATCCTTTTGGTAGTTAAAAAGGTTTAGAAGCTAAAGATACATCCATGATATGTATTTTTCAAGTGTACAATATGGATGTGATATATAATTCATAAATAGTCTCTACATTCCCCCTCTTTAATCTAGTAATGAAATTGTTAGTTTAAAGGAAAAAAAATGCATACCTATATGTGTTTAACACACCTTGTCTATTCTTGAGTCCAACTTAAGTGTATTACTAGTGACTAGCCTGAAACCAATATCATGTTCTAGTATATAATTGGTGCATATAATATGAAATTAAAAGTATTAAAATGATTTAAATTGAAAGAGAGCAAGGTTTAAGAGTACACATGTGTATTTATGCAATTGTCTTGCTTTTTAACAATTTGATTTAAAAGAGATATCATTATGAATCACTAAAACTAAGATTAGGACAAATATAAATCTATAAAATTCATATATCTAAAGAGATAAAGAGACATATTGGAGGGCGCATTCCCCCAACCTTGGAGAAAAGATGATTTGCCACTCGATAGTTGAGATTAGCTCAATAGTGTAACCCAATCATACTCATAACCAAGTGAGTGTGAGTGAACCAAGTCAACTCAAACTATAAAGTTACTAATTCTAGATGATACAATGACGTCCAACCTATAAACTTGGTAATATTTAGTGATTAAATCACCTCATCCATACCAACAAGTGAACCAACTACTGTAGTATATTAGCTCAATACAGTCTATAACAATCCAACCTAGCAGGTGGTGACAGTACCTAAAAGTGTTTAGAATATAAAAATGATTTTATTTTATAATATTACCTACACATTTCATAACATATACACCTTAGATATGTCTCATGTTGAAACTATGTATAACAATGATACCAATGTGTATAATTATCCCATAAATGTGTATCTAAATCATATAACTATGCAATTTGTCCAATTTGAAATTGTGTGAGTGTGGAGAACATGTTTTCAAAACATGTTCCCACTATAATCTAGGTATGTTTTATACTGAATAAGTTTGGATAACATTTTTCCAAAATATGCCCCCACTGAATCTGAAACTGTGACAAATGTGGAGAACATGTTTCCAAAATATGCCCCCACTATAATCCAAATTTGTGAATCAATGTGGAATTCATACATGTATGCCATGCCCCCATTTGAGGTGAGGTAAAATATCAATTGTTAGTGACCTTACCTCTAACTGATAATATGAACCATATAAATTGTGAATGCACCATGTAGCATATTGAGGAAACATGTATAGGTAGATAAATCATTAAAGTACGATGCATGATGTATATCATGATAATGTCTAGATAGTAACAATACAAGATCAACAAGTAATAAAACACACACACACACAAGATAAATCAAAATAAAATTAAAATATAATGGTCTAAGGAGACCTCAAACAAGGGGCATGTTTAAATGCCATACAATCAAATGGACATGACTTAGTCAAATGTCCACAAAAACAAGAATGACATATTAAAATGTCAACATACAACAAATAATGATATATTCAAATGTCAAAAAGGAAATAAAGGGCATGGGGGCCACAAAAAATGGATCATATTCAAATTCTCAAACAAGTAAGACAATAATAATGCAATAAATTCAAATAAGTGCTTAAATGAAATCATAAACAACTAGCATAAACATATCATATTAGTCTTGGACATATGTGTTAGCAAAAAAAATTAGGTAAATATCATATCAAGTACACTATGAAAGATAAAATCATGTGTATTATATGAGCTCAAACATGATAAAGTAGAATGACCATATAATGATAACCTTGGTGATGTGAGTAGAGGAAAATCACAACATCCAAAAGTCCCTAGATCATGTATCTATGTATGTCTGGATCACACTCAAAAGATGTGTGAAACACATGTGTATATAGTAAATAATGATATTCCATTTACCAACATGGATCCAAAAACATATTTTCCTAGGAGTTAATAGGATATGTAAATGCTGAACATATTTTTGGTTTTTTGAAGTTTTTTTTTTTGGTATTTTTTGGATCTATGAGACCTTGAAAAATTAATTTGGATTTTTTAATTTTTTGGATCATGGTTGGATAAGTGTAAATGGTACATGGCATATTCCTCCTCACATTTTACATGTGCTTTAGAAGAATCAAAGCTATGATTTGGAATATGGATCAATTTGCCTTCATGAGAAAAAGAAATACTTTGCTGATTTTGGTCAATTTATGATTCCATTTGATATAACCAAAGAGTGCCAAATATAAATGCATGTGGATATTTTTTTGGAATAAACCAAACCCATGATTTAATCACTTTAGGACCACAAGCAATTGGTAGGGTTATGTTTCCCAAAGAATATTTTCAAATGACTTTCATTACAAATTTTTTAGATTAAAGCCAAGCTACTATAAACATCTTACATTAAAAGTAGTTTGAAATGAACTCAACTTGACCCATTTTTTTAAAATTTTCATCCATGAAAGTCATCACACCTCACATGAGGAGATAACAACAATAAAATTGCTTTCCAAAATAGTGATTAACACTTTTCTAGCTAACAATATTGATCTTGTTGAGATACTTTTAAACTCAAAATTTATTCACTAAATGTTTAAAGGAGACATCCCAAAATAGAATCTATAACAACCTTAAATATTCATTAAAGAGCCATATAATTTTCATGCTCAAGAAAATATATTTTAACTAAAATTTTCCATATTTTGATAACTAAACAACTTCTCTCAGATTCTTTAGGAAGACTTACCTTTGGTATGGTTTATTATGATGATCTGAATATGCTACAAGATAATCCAAACATGCTTCATGATAACATCTAATATTCTATAGGATGATCCCAACATGCTATAGGATAACATTCAATATACTACATGATGATCCAAACATGTTATAGGATATCATCCAATCAAAACAATTAATCTTAGCATCTTAGCTGAGTAAGACTCTAAAATTTAATACAATGAAGAGCTAATGAATTAATATAGTAATTGTGCTTCATTGTGCACATGATGAGAAATAAATTATCAAGATTATAACCCATTTAACTTGCTTATAAATGCACTTATTTTTCTATTTTTATTTCTAAATTTTAATATGGTATTTATTTGAGAAAACATGACTTTTGGATATCCCATCAGGAAACAACTCCCACAAACCCACAAAAAGTAATTATTTCATACATGATCAAATAGATGCATATAAATATATATGTTCATTTATTATAATTAAACAACAATATGAACAACCAAACATGAAAATGTGCTCTTTTCAAGATAGAGCAACATTCTACCTTTTTTTAGAAATAAACATAGGTATAGCGTATATTACATTCTAACACTCATTAAATACCAGAATTGTTAAAGAAATAATAAATTGATTGCATTATTAATTAAAGCATCTTTATACATTCAATAAAATGCTATGTTTTGCAACATTAGGCTAAATAGAAAGGTAACCATAAAACTATAGGTCCAAATTTAACACAAGCCAAAAATGAATCAATCATCTTCATGAATCACACAATAATAATACAATGAATATTATTGATGTTTCATATTTTAACAATAAATATGTTACATATAGTAGCAATAGGGGCATAAAATTCCACCTATATCCTTTGAATTACATTAACCCCCATGTGCTCCCAAAAGAGTTAGGGGTGTACATTTTTGGCACTTCTACATCTAGTGCCTCATAATTGCACAAGAATTACTTTCAAAAAACAAGTATGAATATATAAAAGGTTCATACAAGGTTAATACATGAAAAAACTATAAACTTATTAATAAATAATTAGCAACAACATTAACTCCAACAATCTAATACAAAATGCAACTTCTGGATGATGGTTTATTTTCAAAGGTTGGTGACCCAGATGCCTTTTTCTTGTATTGAAATAAAATTCAAAAGACTAGTTATCTTTCAGCTAGCAAGTTTGAATTTTTCTCCATACTCTACATTCTTACCCATAAATTAAATTTCAGTATGGAAACCCTCAATCACTAAGCCTGAAAGTGATTTCCAACATAATCCAAATTCAACATAGCATGTTACCTACTTCTCACATAACTCAATTGAATAGCAAGGAATCATAACCTTAAATCAATGCTAGAATAAACAACCTTTACTCATAATCTTACCAATAATTAGTATGGTCTATCAAGATTAATTTTGAATAATCTAATAAAATAAATGCCCCAGATAGTTACATTCCAAGAGAAGTTACTTTGTAAATGGAATACCATTATTCTTAATATATCATCAATAACAAGGTTAAGGAGGTAAGTGATAATTAATTAAAAGTTTGTGTGAATCATTGCATCAATTAAATACAAAATTCTAGACCAAAAGCTAATTTTAGTAGTGAAATATTCAGATTTGTAAAGAATAATCTACCAATGAAAGTTTTAGAGCATCCACATGCTACATACAACAAGTCAAAAGATAAAACATAATATGGTAACATCTGAGCTCTCTATAATGCAATAGTCCCACTAGACTCCTCAAGAAATCTAATTAGGATAATCTATTACTTTTTTACATGAAGGTAACTATCATGCACAACTGTAGGAAAATATATTTGCATAATGTTAAAATAACATAACTAACTCTTAATGCTAAAATTATTCATACTTTTCCAAAAACCATAATTTTTACTCCTTGAAGTATGCAATCCAAATTAGGATAAACCACATAATATTGGGAAAATGTATCCTAGGCATTGGAAAGACCATTCACGACCAACAAAGGACCTTAACATCAATATTAAATGTAGTTTTATTATTTAAATAAAAAACACTCATTCTGCAAGTTGATATGCATAACACTCATGAATGGACAAGTTCAATCTATGTAATAATTCCATCATCTAACCATGCTACAATAGTCTGAAGAAGTTTAGCAATAAATTCATACATTGCATATTACCTAAACAGGTGAAACAACCCAATTAATTTTGATAGAGCTTAATTTTTATTCTCGTATATCCTTGAATACATCTATTTATAAAATGGTGATAAATGAGCACCATCAATTCACCAAGAAAAATGTAATCCATAAAACACTAAAACAAAATACTACATTTGGTATAATAAGATTATGTACCACTATTATAGCCTTCATGGCTCCTCAAAAATTTTAATCCTAATTTTTATAACCAGTTGTATATGTTTTATGAGTTGAATAAAAACATCAAATTAACACCAAACTTCCCAACACTTGCTAAGCCAAATCAAAAATACACCAAACAATTTATAATAAGATATTTCTATACTCTAAACTAGACAAATAAAGTAACAATAATATCTCTAAGGAACTAACATCTTATTGTTATCTTATGTAACTATAAACATCTTGTTAAATGGTTGATCAAGCATTCAGGAAAATAATGAAATTGTTGTACTTGACCCTAAAAAATAGTTGGTTCAAATTTCTCATAACTTTATAGGCAAGCTAGTAACACCAACAAATTAAATAACTTAGCCAAAGAGCCAAAACACATAGTGTAAAATAAAAATAGTTAAGATAAAAACCCCAAACCATTGGTTCCACAAGAAACACCCAGCCAAATGTTTTTCCTAGATTAAAACCCAAAATGACCAAGCTAAAGAAGGAACCAAAACACTCAGATCTAGCCACACTCTATATGGGAGGAGTTTACAGTAAATTTAGTTTGAAAAGAGGGATTTTAAACACCAAATTTAAACCCATAATGGCTTGGTAACGTGAGTCTATTATTTACTTCAAAGTCCAATTCATGAAATACCCATGAGATTGGGTATTACCCAAAGAGGAATATGGGAACAAAGATGGACTTTCATCCTCCATTTTAGGACTGATTTAGAATCAACCCAGGGCATGACTATGGGTATTTGATTTCACTATGGAGTCTACATGAAATAGTCTCTGAGAGATATGGTGCCACCATTGGAAGCTCAATACGAGATTATTGGATACAAGTCTAATGGTCCAAAGTTATTATTGATGTTCATGTATTGTGCTCCTCTATTTTTTAAACACAAGGGGAAATGGTGGTTCAATATTTGAAAACAAACACAAAAAAAGAGGGGAGAGTAAGGCAAAAAAGAGAGTCAATGCATCAACCACCAAACCAAGTTCCCTTGCCATAATTATACCATTGTGGATTGAGTTTAACCAAAATTTCTACCTCTAGGAACACAGAATGGGAAGAGTATGAAGAAGTAGGGGAGCACACCTCAACTATGAACCCTCACCAAATATAAGTACTATAAGTTTATAATAGTTCACACATAAACCTCTAATGATAACTTGTAGATTGACACGCAAATTAACAGTACTATAAAAGGAGAAATGAAAGATCTCATAGTAGGATTATAATAGATAAGCACATCATAATCATAACATACATGTAATATAAATGTATTAGTCTGATTATTCTAGCATTTAAAAAATATTCAAAATGGAGACAAATGATAATTTGAAACACAAGACAAGCCTTTTGTATAAAAATGAAATTGTATTCATTAAAATAGCAAGTGTTATTACAACAATTGATCATGTCCAACTTACAGTCCAAAGAGATGAAAGAGAAAGTAGGTAAAATCTTAACTTAAATTTGATAGCACTTTTGAGAAAATTTTAGTTGACCCTTAAATTACAATATGACTCTACCTTTTATAGTTTAGGATGGGATTATCCCCCAAATAGTCTGAGATTCCCATCCTAGGACATGGTGGCCACTCATGGTAGTTAGAATCATAATTTAAAATTAAAAAAACAAAATCCTTTCCAAGCCCTAAGAAATATATTTGAGGGACCACTTAGTTGATATGTGGAGGTGGATGTGAAGATCCAGCTCCCAACTATTTGATCTTGCATCCTTGGCTTCAAATGCAACTACCATAAGGTTAAATTCTCAGTCTAGCATAGCAAGGTTCATTGGGTTCCCTAAATATTTCCTTGGCTTGAGTCACCAATATCTAGTAAAATTGGAAGGGAGGATCCATGGATACTTGGACCTCAAACACTTGGCTGATACTTGTCATGGACTACATTGATAGATCAAAAACCACTCGGGCCACTTCCTTGTTTGCTTTGGTGACCTTCTTCCTCATGGCTTAGATAAAGTGACCCATGTGGATTCCAAATTCTCCCCCATCTAGTATGGGGTGTTGTAAAAATATAATAACATAGAGATATTGACCTCTTTGAAGTAGTGCAATAAATTTTTCCTACCCTCTTCAAGGGTCCTATTATAGTTTGAGCCACAATCAACCATTCCTCTATATCTATTTTCATGTTTATAATGTATGTTTGATAAAATACCAAGTTTGAGGTGGGCATTAATTTCAATTCCAAGAATATACATTTTCTTATTACCACTAAGAGCTTCCTATACTTACCATCTATATCCATAATCCTCTTCATATAAGCCTAAGTATGCTGGATAAACACATTAGTCTCTGCCATAATCTCCACCACCTTCCCTAGAACTGAGAAGAGTAGTAAGAGGGCATCCTTAGCCCATTTAATTATCTTAGTGGGGAAGGATCTCTTCACCTATACTTCTATTGTTTGAACCAAACTTTACATATCTTCGAGGAGCTTATCAAACATGTCATGAGTTGCTCAGAGAATGAAAAGTGGATCCTCAATAATCTTCTCTTCCCCAATGGAAGTCTTCACCTTAGTTAGGGAGAATAAATCCTATTGGGTTTTCCATACCATTAGGTTTTCCTCCTTGATTAATTTATGCATTAGGTTCCTCTTCATGCTTCCCATGGCTCGATCGAAGCTCCACTGCATGTCTAGGTCACCTTGGACTATCATCTCTAGTGCTTGTGACCTTGGGACCATTCCATAGGTTTTTAGGGGTATTAGAGGGTGGTATAAATAGTGGTGAAGATTAGAGGACAAGGCAAAGGGGAGATGGATAAATAAAAATGGGTGAATGAGGAAATCAATGGAGGAGGGGGCATGGGAGTGAAGGAAGGAAGGATGAAATGAGAGGCCCATGGGAACATTTGTGCCCACCACTACTCCTAGGTCATACCCACCTAAGTGGAAATGACTCCCTAGAGAGGGGTGTTTAATACAAGGGAAGAGATTGGATGTTTGAATCCAAATCCTTAGGAACTTGGGGTAGTGGAAAGAGGAAGATAGGGATAAATGTGTGAAGGCACCATGATTAGAGTTGGATAAACCATAGAGGCTAGTAGAAGAGGCTAGAATGCAGCATAAAGTATCTAAATTGAAGCTTGAGGGTGAGTTACCTTCTACTTTTTATTAGGTCTCTTACCTGGGTCATCTTTGAGGTGGAATGACTATTAAGGATAGAAGGATCTACGAGGGATGATTGGGAGGTTGATAAACTACTGATGGAGGCACTGGATGACTGAAGGGGGTATTGATGGTTGAGTCACCTATGGTTACACTTCTTGAAGGAAGAGGAGGAAGAACTAGAACATAAGGAGTGAGATATTCTTGAGGATGAGGAGGAGGAACTAGAGCATGAGGAGTAGGAGTCACTTGAGGAGGTGTAACTATAACTAGGAGATGAGGAGATGGAGCTTGCAGGATAGGCACTGATGAAACTAGGGGATGAGGAATCAGAGCTCATGGAGCAGGGACTACTAGAGGAGGTAGAGGAGGAAACAAATCATGAGGAGGGGAATGTAAAGGAATACCCTATAAAATCCTCTTGGAAATTAATGGAGGATTCGTATTTGTATCCTTTGTGGAGTGAATAGGAGTTATAGGGGGAGTAGATGGGCCTCTTTAAAACTTATTTCATTTCTTATTCTTTCGAGTCACAATGTAGGACAACACTTCATAGTTATTCATAGCATTGAGGTATAGCTCATTATTTTCCTTTGTATGGTGGCTATAATTGATATTGAGTCATGTTGATTACCTTACTAAATGAGCCTTGTTCATGCCCTTAGGGTCCCAATTCTGGAGCTCGACTCTCCCTAGGGTGAAGGAGTCTCGTGCGATTACCATTTTTTAGAGGGGAGGTAAGACCTTGTAAACATTGTTCTTAATGGATATCATGATAAATGGGAATGCCTTCTACTAATTGCCTATGCAAAAGCTAAAAATACATTCTACTAGTTGATGTATGATGTCTTTCTCTGCCAAGTGATTCATGATGAAGTATGGAAAATAAAGGGGCGACTTGAGAATGCCTATGATTCGAATCATAGTGTCCTCCTAGTAATGCCTATGATTTAAGATGGAATCCAAAATTTCTTATAATAAATAGGGTATTGGTGCCTTGTTGATCATGTTGTAGACCACTGGGTATAAGTGCTCATAGATGTCTTAGACGTGGTTCTAGTATTGGTGGTGATATAGTTTATAAAAGACTACATATACTGCCAAGCCCTCCATAATCCACATAGGAAAATTAAATGGATTAAAATTGAGTGTCCTACAAACCATGTCTATGAGGTAGCTTATCATGTATCAATTCCCTCCTGCTTGGGCATTTGCTATAGCATTAACAAACTTGAGTTGATCAACCCTCCCATGTCCAGAACTTCAAAGCTAGTGAAGATCATATGTAGGAGGGGAACCCATAATTCATTAACATGAAGGTAGTCATGGGCCCTAAGTAATCAGTTTATAAAAATCATACCCACCCAGACCTCTTCCTAGAAGGTGCAAACTATGTATGCATTGAGTATATTTTAATCATTTTGTGCAAGATAGAAGGCCTAGGTCATCAACATAAGATGGGTCAAATTAAGATATATAGGCCAAGGGGCACAAAGATACAGTAGATGCAAGAATTATGGAAGAGGGAAAGGTAAATAACTAAGAGGAAGAACCAAGGTTTGAATTTTTCAAATGTACAAGATTGATGTGTTATATAATAATAAAATATCATCTACATTTACCCCCTTTTAATCTAGTAATTAAATTACTAGTTTAAAGGGAAAAAATGTGTATCTGGGTGTGTATGCACACCTTATCTTTGTGTGTGTCCAAATTGAGTGTTTTATGGGTGACTGACCTACAACCAATAGCATATTAAAATATAAAATCAATCCATATAATCTAGGTTGAAATTACTTAAAATAGATTGAAATTGAAATAGTAAAGTTTAGGAGTACACTTATGTGTCGATGTAACTACCTTGCCTATTGGCAAGCTATTTTGAAAATGATGTATCATTATAAGGATATGAAATTGAGATTAATTTAAATATAGATAAATATTTAAAGTTAATATATCTAAGGATAGATAGATAGATAGATATTGGAAGGCACATGCCCCCAACTTTGGAGTAAAAATGAGTTGCCACATGATAGTTGAGATTAGCTCAAATGTTCAACCCAATAATACTTATAATCTAATGAGACTGGATGATCAATTCAAACTTGAAAAATTTGAGAGATTGATTGATATGATAATTTTAACCATACCAAAACGTGAACCAACCAATGTAGTAGATTGCCTCAATAAAAGTCCATAAAAGTCCATGAGGTATCAATATAAAAAAACATTCATGATATGATAATAGCCCATAAAAGAGTTTTAGAATATGAAATTGATTTGGATTTTACAATATTAGGCACATGTTTCATATCATATGTACCTTATATATGTCTCATGCTAAAATTATGTATAATAATACCAATGTATAGAATTCTACCACAACTATGAATCTGAATTATATAAACTATGTGCTTTGGCCAATTCAAATAACTATGTAAGTGTGGAGGACATGCTTATAAATCATGCCACCAGTATATATGAATAATATCAAAACTAATATAACTACCAATGTGGATCATATGTTTCCAAAACATGCCCCCATTATAAACTGTAGATGCCAAATACTGAATAGGTGTGGAAAACATGCTTCCAAAGCATGCCCCTATTGAATCTAAGAATTATGAATGTGTGAAATCCATGCCCATATGACATGCATCCACTGATTTAAAAAGTGATATAAGTAACACATATATAATGAGTATGGATAACATGCATCCTAAGCATGCCCTCGATGAAATTTAGGAACTAATATAAGTATTGCATACTAAATGAGTATAGAAACATGCTTCCAAAGCATACCCCCACTGAATCTGAGAAATATGGTAAGTGTGGATGACATGCCTATATGAAATTCCCCCATTATTATGCCACCCTTTGAGGTGAGGGAAAGATAGGAATTGGTAGTTACCTCACCTCAAAAGGATAAGACCACTATATAATATGTGAATGTAACCATATAACATATAGAAGGAACATGTCTAGGTAAATGTATCATTGAATTGCATAGAACTAATTTGATCACATGTAGGCCTCAGATGCAAGATAAAAATCATGGAAATGTCTAGATATTAACATTACATTCTCAACAAGAAAAAAATCACACATACAAAATCAATCAAAAGTAAGTTGAAAGGCAATGGTCCAAGGAGACCACAAATAAGGGGCATGTTCAAATGTCATAAAATCAAAGGGACATAACTTAGTCAAATGTACATAAAGGAAAACATGGAATATTTAAATTTCCATAGAATAAATAATGACATATGTAAATGTCAATCAAAGCATATATAGGCATAGGGGTCGAAAGCAAATGAGCATATTTATATACTCGAAAAAGGAATACAAGACACTCAAGGAAGTGCATAAAATAAATCATAAGAAACAAACATAAACATTTCATAGTAGCCCATGGATCCAATGTGTTAGGAAAAGTATGTTAAGTATATAACATATGAATTACCATGTGTATAATATAATCATGGATAATAGGCATGTGTAAGTACATATATGAGCTCAAATATGATAATATAGAGTGATCATTGAATAACCTATGTGTATTAAGATAAAATAAGCAAATGTCCCCAATGTCTTCATGACATGAGTAGAGGTAAGGCCTATATCACACTCAAGTATAAATTTGACACATGTGTATGTATGAGAAACTGAGTATGTTGCCCATCAACATAGAACTAACACATGGATACCAAGGAGCCCACAAAACATGTAAGTGTCGAAAGTATTTTTGTAGTTTTGTATGTTTTTTATTTTATTTTTGTATTTTTGGAATATTTGACATAGGTTTAATCAAGTAAGTCCTCATTCTCAAAATGTGAAGGGCCACTTGGAATGGATTTTAAGCTTTGTTTATACCAATTTAGTATCAAAATTTCAATGTTTCTATGTAATAATTTTGTTGAATCCAATGGTGCAAGAAAATAATTGTGTTCTTCATGTTGTATGAAAATATTTTTACCCATATGAGGAAAGTTTACATGCATATTTGTAGTGTCTAGATTAGCATTCCATTCAACTAGACAAGTTTGTCTGAACTTTAGTTTTAAATGTGATTTATTTGTTTATATCCATATAGTTGAAGCTTCAACATATGACCCACAATTAAAAAGTAAATGAATGCATCCTTGATATTTGGAATCCAAGGGAGAGTATATTAGTTTATTTATAATATGTCCCAATCATGCAATAAAAGGTATCCCACAAGTTGTATCTCACTTGTTTTGTTCAAACCAGATATGGTGTCAATATATCCCATCAATAGTAAAAGTAATAGTTAAATCATCATGCTTTTGTCACTTTGAGGTATAATTATCTTCTGAAAGATAAGAATTATTATTCCTTTTTCCTATTATGGACACATTGCATATGAATCCTTTGCTCTTACATTATTGGATTAGATTTTACAATGTTGTACATTAATTAGTAGTATGGATAATGATTTGATGGTAATTAAAATATGGTACTCCCTTTGTGGGGAGTAGTCTAATACCTTATCCATGTCTGGTATAAGGTAAATAAATCATTCTATGTTAAAGTAAAAAAGATAATATGGTATCATTGGTATCATGTTTCATTGTGATCTGTAATATTTGGGGTAAAGCCTTTTGCTAAGATTCCAGATTATTCACATGATGTGCTTGCATTTGGCCCTTATAAGGTTGACTTAGTGATTTTAAATAAGAGGGATGTATGGAATAACAAGCATTTACATTCTCATCTCTTAGTTTTGATTTACCCTTATCTAGACTAAATGTTGTATTTTCTACAAGTGGGTTTGCCTTATATGTGCTAGGACCCGTAGGTTCAAATACATTGTGAAAAGTGATCGAGTGGATCAAATTTTAAGTTTACCTTTTTTTCATCTATCATATCATATGTTGTATCATCATCACTATAATAATAGTCTAAAACATGGCCATTGTTTTGCTCAGTATTGACTAATAAAAGAAGCTCACATGTTGGGGGTTATTGAAGTTTTTTTGGCTACTTTATGGATGGTTCTTTATCCTTATGCTTATCTATGTGTACCTTAGATATTAATGCCTTATTTGTATCTATAGATAATGGAGACATTGTACTTGACTCACCTATTTCATACATATTTATATGTTCAAGAGGAATGAATTGATTAGGTGGTATTATTGTAGGGATGCCATCAATTTTAGAATGTACCACATTACAAAATTTGAAAGGTTCATCATTGATAGGCATGAATAATAAGGTCCCCTCATGTATGAATTTTACACATAAATTAAGTGTATATGGGATAACTTCCACTAAATGTATCCAAGGTCTACCCAAAATTTAATTAAGACATGACCTGAAAAGTAGTTGAAATTATTTTTGGTCCTAAGGTCGCATCCAGTGTAATTTTTCCAATTAGAGGGTTATGTGAATTTTCAAACCATTTTATACACATAATAATTTTTTTAATAAGGCTTGTATTGATACCCATGTTGGTTAGCAATTGTTTGCTGCAAATTTTTAGGCTTGATCCATTATCAATGAGCAATCTTTTGATAACTTTACATTATAATATGACTTGTATGAACAAAGGAAATTTTTGATCAATAATATTTTTGGATGGTAAATCTTTTGGATCAAAGGCGATGAGATTGTTATTATTTTTAAGATCTTTTATAATATCTACAAAATGATTAGGCTCAATAAAATTGTGTCTCATATAATACATCATAAAGGATATCCTTATAAATATTAGATTACTTTAGGATTTCAAGGATTGAAATTTTTGCATGTGTATTGCTCAATTGGTCAATAATGTCATATCCCTTGGATTATATTACAACCCTAGGTTGAGGTGGCACTTGTTGTATATTAATAGGTGGAAAGTTGGGTTGGGAAACCTTACCTCTTCAAGTAGTAATAATATGGATTATGGAATCTGATATAATATGTGGGTGAATAATGGGTGTGGGATGGTATTTGTCATTCAAATAAGATATATGTATGATAAATGGTTTGGAGCGTGCTTATTGGTGTCTATATATTGTCTTTATAGCATTACAAAATGAAATTTGAAAAGAGAGTATTATTGTGTTTGATTTAAAACCCTCTCATTATTGGCAAGGGTTTGCTTATAAGAGTTGACAAGGAAAGTAATGTAACAAACCATAACAACTATGACATATTGGAATCCAAAATGAATAATATATGCATCCATGTTGCACATATTTTATGAAAACTAGAGATCAGGAATAGAAAAATTAGAAAACCTTATGTGACCTAGGGTTTTTATGTTCAAATATCAGGTTCACCAAATGTTTAATCCTAAAATAGATCTATATTAGGGTTATCTAGATTATTAAAGGGGTATATAGAAATGAAATGGCATACGGGTGATAATTATATCTATAGTAGGCCAATTAGTTACTAAATTTAGATATAAACATACACTAAATTTAATATGTTGATATAGTCTAAATATGGAAAGTACATCTATGCTAAATATATAAATGACAAAAAAGTGAAATACTTAGCTTGTTTTGATGCTAATACAATTTTAAATATAAAATAGGCTAAAATCAAGTGGGAAGGAGATTCTAGAATAATCATTAGATTTTGTATTTGAAACCTTTGGCTCTTTGGATAGTAACATCAACTGGGGATGGTTACATCAATGCTATTATTTAGGTTTGATGCTAGTGTTATATATATAATATTTGCTAAAATAGGATACAAACACCTAAATGCTTATGGTTTTTACTTCTCCTTCACCTTAGTACATTCAAATCTAAGTCATAGATAGTCACTCCTTATAAATGGCAAAACCCTAGATTTCCATCCTCAATGTGACGTTAGGGAAAAATGGATTAGTGGGCATATGGTGTCAAGCTGACCCCACTATTAAAGGATACTTTCTACATATCTAATAATCCAGAAAAGGACCTCAAACTCATATAGTTCCCCCTACATTTTGGCTTGTGTGTGAACCAAACAATATATATAAAGCAAGTACAATAATGACCCAGCTTGTAACTTGGAAAATTAGGATCTTGGGTTGATCCTTTAGTATTTAAAACATTTATATGTCTTGTACTTATAATTGGTATGGAAATAGGGAGGTTTTATTCAATTTAATGCTTGATATAATGTTTTTGATAAGTGCCTTGTTCTCTTTGGTATTTTTCTAGGTGTTCCTTAGGTGAGGAATGAATGAGGGTTGATCTTGTATTTATATCAATCCATTTAGAGTAATAACTCACATTAAAACTACTTAGGCAAACCATTAGGATATGTTTCATTTAAAAATTGGATGATTTTAGGGCACTAGACACCTATGTCAGGGCATGACAATAATAAATATGTAATTTTTTATCCCAGACATTAGTGTTCAGGGAGCAAGAGAGGAGGTATAGGTTTAGAACTTGCAGATAGAAGAGATAAGTACATTTTAAACATTCTAGGTAAGATAGAAGGCTTGGGTCATAAACATAAGACAAGTCTAACTAAGAGGTATACACTAAGGGGCAAAAATATAGAGTAGAGTAGATGTGAGACTTGTGGGAGCATAAAAGGTGAAGAACTGAGAGAAACAACCAAGGTTTGAGTTTTCCAAGTGTGTATGTTTGAGTTGATATATAATTATAAAATATCATCCACACATGGAAAGTATCCTCATGGGAGTAAATTTATAATTTAATAGTAACCATTTTTTGTTGAGTATCGCTAATGGTAATCATCATTGATAGAGCATTGCTTGAAGAGGTTGGTAAAGAGGTTGAAAATTTAGATCAATATGAAACATAGGCATATTGGCATCTCCATGAAGAATAAGTACACATTGATTATCATTGAATTTTAGAATATTTGGTATTTATTCTATAAATTTTGAAATATTTGATATTTGCGTATTGTTTTAAGGTTTATCTACCTTTGGTAATGATATATCAAGTTGAACTCGACGTAGTTTTGGTAAAGGTAAAGTGAGGAAATTTTTTCATAAATGAATCTTTTGGAAGATAAAAATCCTCTTATTTTGAAACCTTGGCTTATATTGGTAAGAGTGCAATCCTTAGGACAATAGGTACTATTTCCCATTTATATTTATAATGTGCCTTTATTCTATGTGGTTTAATGTTATTTGGTAAAGATTTCATGATTTATGTATTTACCTTTCAAAAAAAATCAATATCAAATGAAGGACAAAGAGAATCATCACCCTCAATGAGGGGGATGTTATTTGGTAATGTTGGAGTTATATAAGTTTAAATCAATGTGCTTACAATAAAATATCCTTTATGAATAGTTTATAATTTAGCCATGATATCTTTGTGGATTTGATGAAAGTTAGCGCAATCAAATGAAGTAACATTTTGATCATATGTAGCCATAATTATTGTAGAAGGTAAATGAAAATGTTGTCTATCTTACCTAATATTTTTAAACTCATCATTGGGATAGTGGTAGCATGAACCTAGTTAGAGGGATGGTATATACCACCATTGAAATATTTGAGATGATGTGCTTATGCCTTTGGAAGAAACTAATGAGGTTCAATTTTTACTTCTTCCTTGATATAATGTTGGAGAGTTTCGTACTCATAGTCATCAAAACAATCTATATAATCCATGATGAAGGAAATCAAGCAAATAAATATTAAGGAAAAAGGTAAATACCATTTATTTATAGAATAATTATGTGACAATATATGTCATAGGTTGGGTTCACCAAATGTTTAACCCTAAATTGATGATATGAGATATTTAGGGTTAAGAATATATAAATGAATAAGGTAAGGGTGATAAACAAATATATATCAAATAAATTAATTTTAAAACTTAGATAAATAATATTTTGGATTTAAATACTTACATATACCAAAAATAGAACATACTTATTTTGATTGATATTACAATGAATTAAAAATAAGAGTACTTAGCTAGTTTGTTGTGTGCATGCAGATATGAGTTGAAACATGATGGAAGTGGACTAAATCAAGATCCCAGAATAGTCATAAAATTTAATAATTTTTCATTTTATGGCCTCAAATACTTGCATAAAATCTAGGTAATTGAGTTGATGTTGGTATCAGAATTCGATGCAGATGTCCTATTAAGAATAATGACTCAATTTGAATGCAACCAATTGGACCCTTTTGGGTTTTCTATCACCATTCCTCTTATGTATTTATATCACACATGCATGATATTAATATTTGTCAAATGATAAAACCCTAGATTCCTCACCCTCAAAGTGACTATATAAAATATGGGTTAGTGGGCATATGGTGTCGAGTTGCCTTAACGACCCCTCTATTAACAAGCACTACCTACATAACCAATACTCTAAATAAGGCCTCAGACTTATGTAGTTATCCTCTACATGTTTGATTGTGTGTGCACAAATATGTAATGTATAATAAGTACATAAATGAACTATTTTATAACTTAGAAAATATGGCTCATGAGATGTTCCTTTAGTACTTTAAACCTATGGGGATACTACTCCTATGATTGATATGAAAATAGGGATGAATAGGGTAGGTTTCCTCACTTGAGTTTTTAATTGAGTGCATCTTTGTAATTTTCCTTGTGATTTTCCTATATTTTCTAGGTGATGAATAAATGAGGGTGTGATCTTATATATATACCAATCCCTTTTGAAAATATATCACACTAAAGCACTTAGTCTGACCTTTAGGATACATTTAATTTATAAATTAGACAAATTTTGGGCATTAGACACTTAGCTTGAAAAGGGACACTTGCATCAAAATAAGCACCTAGTTGGGACATAAGTGTCTAGGAAACTAGAAAAGAGGTACAGGTCCATAATTGGTAGAGAAGGACAATGATAAGGTTTAGAGCATTTTGCATAGTATAGAAGGCCTGGTCATCAAAATAACAATGATTAGACTAAGAGATAATAAATTTGGCATAAATAGATATTTAAGGGGAACCTTTTGGCAGTGGGAAGGTATTATAATTGAAGGGTACAACCATGACAACTATTTGCCAAATGTACAATAATGAGGTGCTATATAATTTAGATTTAGTATTTACACTTGAAAAATTACCATATTCTTCCCTATTTCCAAATTAGTCAAAAGAATAATATTCTTACAGATCTAAAATATTCAAAGAGTATCCCATGAGTAGTAATTGTCAAATTACAATCTAGATCACTACATGCACTCACATATAACTTATTTCATATTTGTTTACATATAATCTTACATAATAAAGATAATTACATTAGTCTGAGGCTTTATTTAGAGTATTGACTATATAGGTAGTGTTCATTGATAGATGGGTCTTTGAGGTCAGTTTGACTTCATTGAAACCTACTAACAACTATTTTTCAAGGTGGCATGACCTGATCAGATGACCTATGGTTTTTAACTACATATTGATATCCAAAATCTATGTGCATGATCTAAATAGATAATATTTAAGGTGACAATAAACCCTTATAGGTACAGGTGGTCATTTATAAAAAGGACTTATACTTCATCATTGAAAGAATCATTAAAACTGGGACAAAATCATCAATGCTAATGACCAAATTCCTAAAATAGTGTATAGGCTACTAATGAGCTATTTTTCATAATATGACACATTAGTGGGGAACATCAAACTATCTTATCCTGCATATATATTTCTTAGATATGCATCCACATTAGTAAATATGTTAAGTATTATTTCTTCTTTGTGTTTTAACCTTTGTAATATTATTTTATCATTTTACTTTCTATATTTATAATTATTTCATAATTAAACAATGTATATGAATATTGTAAATTTTAATAATTTAATTGCCCTACATTTAGAATAATTTAGCCATTTATTTGATCAGGATATTCTCTTTTAACTCTTTCCAAAAATGGTCAAACAACATGAATTTTCCTATTTTTTGGTTGATTTTTTTATTCAGTATTTGAAGGATTGATGGAAGATTAACATAGGATTGAAGATTAGCCAATTATTGGTTAATTTTTTGAATATGTTTGAAAACAACTAGTTGTTGGTCCTATTTGAATTGGTCATCTAGAATCACTTTTCCTTTGTTAACATTGATGTGGGAAGTATGATTGGGATTATGACTAGAGGAATTTAAGGTTGCTTTATTTTTTCCTATTGAATTTCTAGGTGGATTTTGATCACGCTTGGGAGGGGTTTTATTCCTCCTACTGATGAGGTGACTAGGGTTTTCTAGATTATAGTCCAAAGTTAACTTAGCTTCTATTTATATAAGTTGAAGTAGCACTTGGTATTTATTTTCAAAAAGGTAGTTACTAATATAGGCCTTTGAATTAGGTGGATCATGAGTCTCAAGATTGTACTCATTTTGATTGGCAAGGTTATGAGTATTATTATCAAGAATTGTGACTTGGTCCTTAAAATGGAAACAACCTCTACCAAAGAAGTCTTCCCTATCTTGATTTTAATTCAAAGGTGCTTGGAACCTATTAGTTGGTTCCATGATACTAAGTTTGATTTCGTTCAAGATGTATTTATAACATAAATGTGGTTTTATTTTTTGATTGTTTTTTAAAAAAAAGTTGTTTGGTTTGAAAACAAGTATTTGGTTTTAGTTTGTAAAATATTTTTTTTGGTTTTTTTGGGTTTAACTAACTTGATTACTAGTTTTTCAAGAAATAGTCCACTACTAATGCCCTAAAGTCTGATAGGCACATGGTGAGTAATCTTAGGGAATGTTGTTTTCCCATCACTATTCCTTGATTATGGTTGAAGACTCTTAATCTAGGATTTATGAGATTGACTAGGGGATGACCTTTATATACCTTTTGATATGTTGAGGCCTGATTCCATGTAATGGGTTGTCTAGACCCTGTGTATTGGTGGTTAAATCCACCTCACATCACTTGGGGGTTAATTAAATTTAGAAAATGAAGATGAATGATATTTGGATTTGTATATCCTATTGGTAAAAGGATTTTCCCTAATACTTGGTGATGAAATACAAGGTAAATAGGGTCCTTATAAACAACAAATAAAAAATATTTATATTATTTATGATTTCCAATATCACTTATGTGGTGTGAGGAAAGAGCATACTCAAATCCAAATCTCGGGATACATAAATTAATAAGATTGTTTCTAATTTCCCATATCATTTTTCAATGCATGAAAGTAACTAGTAATACAAACAAGATACATAAATGAAATAATGCAAGCAAAATATTATTTTATAAATAAAAGTGTTACTAGACAAAATTCTTTTAATTATGATATCTTTGGCCTATGGTGTTGTATAAAATAGTTAGTAGTTTCAAACATCATTTTTGATATGCAAAAAGATACAAGTTATCCAAAATAGTAAGCAAAAATTACATAAAAACAACAAAAGAATGAATTTTCTAAAACTTAGTAAGAGTTCAATGTTAGTTAAATCATACCACTTTTTTTTACAAAACACAAAAAATAGAAACATGACATAAATAAAATATATATTATACATAACAATTTTGATATTTATTAGAGTAATTTTTCCACTTTTTAGGATGATTTTTATACTTTTAAATATGATCTCTCTATTCTATAAAAAAATTAAAAATAAATAATAGGAAAAATTAAAAAAACTAGAAAAAAAATAGATATTAGAATGATTTCATCAATTTTAAGGATGATTTCACTGTTGGTAATGATGATTTCACTATTGTAAATGACAATTTCTATGCTAGTAATGATAATTTCAGTATTAGTAATGTAATTTATCCATTTTGAAAATATTTATGGATCTGATCATGAATAATAAAATATATGCTATGTAGAATGATTTCATTGATATTTTGGATGAGTTTGATGTTTATCAAAATGAGTTTATTTCTATGTAGAATGACTTCACTCAAAGTTATAAGATGGCTACAACTGAGTAAAATTAGTTAAAACTAGTCAGATTTCATCTACAATAGCTAGAAAATTCTACCAAAACATTTTTGTAATAGTTTAAATAATTAAGGTATGTGAAAAAACACTTAAATATCTAATGTAAAACAAGTCAAAAGAAATTTATGGGAATGTGTTCCCACCAAGGATGTCAAATATTTATACATGTTATCAAAAATCAAAATGTTATAGAAAACCCCAAGCCACCTAGGGTTTGAATGGTTGGGTTCACCAAATGTTTAACCCTAAAATATAGATTAAGCAATCTAGCGTTAAAGGGGTAGAGATAGCCTAGGGCACAAGGATGGTAGACTATCAATATAACAAGCCAATTAATTTTAAAATGTAGATAAAACATATACTAAATTTATTATGTTGAGATATGCTAAAAATAAAAAGTACAACTATGTTATATATTACAATGTAATGAAAGCAAGATACTTAGCTAGTTTTGATGCTAATACAAATATGGAATAGACATAAATTAGACTAGATATAGATTCTAGATTAGTCACCTAATTCTAAAAAAAATCCCTCTATAGTTGTGAACACTTGCATTACCTTGGGATGGTTACATCAATGCTTCTATCTAGATCAGACACAAATGTCCAGTATAGAATACCTATTAAAACTAGATACAACCACTTGGATGCTTCTAGGTTTTGTGTCATCTTAATTTTGGTGCATTCAAATATAGGTCATAGACTGTCATTCCTTATTAAATGGGAAAACCCTAGTTCTTCATCTTTGTAGTGGTTATGGTAAAATGGGTTAGTGGACACACAATATTAAGCTACCCTAAATAACCCTCTATTAGTGAGTATTGCCTACATAGCCAATACTCTAAATAGGGCCTTAGACTTATGTAGCTCTCTCATATGTGTTAGCTTGTGTGAATCAAAGAATGTGTGATAAGCAAGTACAAAAGTGACCTAGCTTGTAACTTAGAAAATATGACTCTTGAGCAACTCCTTTAGTACATCAGACTTGTAGATGTGTTATACCAATGACTGCTATGAAAAGGGGATAAAATAAAGAATCTTTGCTCACTTGAATGCTTGATTGAATGTCATAGGTAAGTTACATTGTGAGGTCTTTGGTCTATGTTGGGTGAGGAATGAATGAGGATTGATCTTATATTTATACCAATCCCTTTAGAGAATATCTCACATTAAATCACTTAGGTCAACCATAGGTATCTATTTAATTTTTAAATTGGATGACTTTAGGGCACTAAACACTTACATCAGATCAAGACACTTGCATCTACATATAGGTCTGACTGGGACATAAGTGTCTAAGAAGCAAAAAATTAGGTACAAGTTTGGAACTTATAGAGATGGAATATAAGTAGGTTTATAAAATTTTGGGTAAGATAAAAGGCTTGGGTCATAATAATGACATTGGTTAGGTTAAGAAATAAGAAATGAGCACATCGAGATAGTAGATACAAACCTTTTAGTAGAGGGAAAGGTCTAGAACTTAAAAGAACAACCAAGGTCTATATTTTCCAAGTGTACAAGTCTGAGGTGATATATAATTCATAAATGATGTTTACATTTTCCTACATTTGATCTAGTAATGAAATTAAAAGTTTACATAAAAAGAATACATACCTAGGTATTTATAACAAACCTTACCTTTATGTGAGCCCAACTTGAGTGTTTTGTTGGTAATTGACCTGTAACCAAGAGAATGTTACAGTATATGGTCAATACATATAATCTAAAGTTCAAAGCATTTGAATTTATTGAAATTGAAATAGTAAGGTTTAGGAGTACACCTATGTATTGATGCAACCACATTTACTTTTGGAAATTTATTCTAAAAATATGTAGCATTGTGAACATAGAAGTAAGATTAGGACAAATATAAAATTTAGAAAGTGCATATATCTAGGGAGATAAAGAGAGATTGGAAGAACCTTGCCTCCAACTTTGGATAAAAGGTGAGTTTCCATTTGACAGTTTAGATTAGCTCTACTATGCAACCCAATCATATTTATAACCTGATGAGTGTGAGTGAACCAAATCAACTCACACTATAAATATGGTGAGGTTGTATGATTTAATCAAGTCCAACCTATAAACTTGGTAAGATTGAGTGATTTAATCACCTCAACCATACCAAAAATGAACCAACTATTGTAGTATATTATCTCAATATAATTCATAAAAGTCTAACATGATGGGTGATGAAAGTCCATAAAAATTGTTTAAAATATGAAAATGATTTGATTTTGCAATATTAGGTACACATCTCATAGCATATGTACCTTAGATATGTCTGATTTTGAAACTATGTATAATAATGGTACCGATGAATATAATTTACCACAAATGTGTATCTGAATCATATAACTATGAATTTGGCCAATTTGGAATTTTAAACAAGTGTGGAGGACATGTTTATCATTACATGCCCCCACTATACATGGAAAAATATGAAAACTAATATAATTTTTAATGTAGAGGACACATTTCCAAAACATTCTCCCACTATAATATGGGTATCATAAATACTAAATAAGTGTGGAGAACACGTTTATGAAACATGCACCCACTAAATTTGAAACTATGACAAATGTGGAGAATCTATTTTCAAAACATGCCCCCCATTGTAATATGAACTCATGAAGCAATGTGGAAGTCATGCCTTTATGGCATGCCCCCAATAATATTCCCCTATTTTGAGGTGAAAGGAAGTTTCAACTGGTAGTTACCTTACCTCAAAAGGATAAGATAACCATGTAAATTGTTAATGTACCATGTAGCATATAGAGGGAACATGTCTAGGTAGATATATCATGGAAGTATGGAGAATGTGATTACATCAAGTCCTAAGATACATATATAGATCATGGAAACATATAGATAATAGAAATACAAGCTCAAAAATTAATCAAGCACACATATAAGAGGATTCTAAATCAACTCAAAAGATGATGGTTTAAGGATAAGATAAACAAGGGGCATGTTTAAATGCCACATAATCAAATGGACATGATTGATTCAAATGTCCACAAAAACATAAATGACATATTAAAGTGTCCATACAAGAATTAATGACATATTTAAATGTCAAATAGGAAAAAAAATTCATTGGGTCTGAAAACAATGGAGCATATTCAAATTCTCAAATAGGCAAGAAAATAGCAAGGCAAGACACTTAAAGAATTGTTAGAATAAAATCATAAGCAACCAGATAAACATAACATACTAGTCCATGGATCATATGTGTTAGCAAAAAATATTAAGTACATATCATATTAATTACATTGTGGAAGATATATTTTGGATAAATGCATGTGTAATTACATAAGCTCAAACATGATAATAGAAAATAATCATAAAATTATATAATCTAGATGTATCATGATTAAAGAAATGGATTCCCCCAATGTCCACATGACATGAGTAGGAGAAAGCCTGATATCTGAAAGTGCATAGATAATATATCTATGTATGTCTATATCACACTCAAAATATACATGAAACACGTGTATATAGAAATAAATAATATGTTATCCACTAACATGAAACTAACAATATAAATGCCAAGGAGCTAATAGATATTTAAATGCTGAGAATATTTTTGGATTTTTGAAGGTTTATTTTTTATATTTTGAAATATCTCAAGTGAGATATTTACACAAGTGCATGATATTCATTGGAATTTTGAGAGGTGTTCCTTCAAGTGTGGCTAGGCAGTACACACCTTTTCCCATTTTTTTCTATAACGATAAATGGTCCCAACTAATTTGGTTTGAATTTTTACTTCTTTTCTTTTTATACATTGGTGTTCTTTTTGATTTTTTTTAATACCAGGTCATCCACAACAAAGTCACGTGGCTAAACCTTTTTTATATGCACACTTAATGCAATATTGATAAACTTATAAGTGTTCAACAGCCTTTGGACATTTTTCACTCAATTATTATAGTTGATGTAATCTATTTTCACAATATTATTTATATGTTATTATTTCTTTGAGAGATACATGAAAGGAAGGTATCTCTATTTCAATTGGTAATATTGCCTTTATATCATAAAATAAAGATGAAGGTGTGGTCTGAGTAGGTGTCTAAACACTAGTGCAGTATGCCCATAAAGCATACATAATCTACTTGTGCAAATTAGTGTTGTATCGTTTGACTATTTTACCAATTATTTTGATAATGTTTTTATTTTTTGCCCCTTCTTGTCCATTACTCTATGGATAACATGGTGTAGAAAAGGTGTGTTTTATTTTGTATTTACTACCAAAAAAATTTAATGTCTTGTTTTTGAATAATGATCCATTATCGAAAATAATAGTTGAAAGTATTATTGTTGCTTACACAACACACCCCATTTTCAAATTAAAAAAAAGGGACCCTATATTTACCTGGAGTTTGGTCTTATTTATTTTAGGATTTTGTTGTTAGTTGATTATTTAAAGTGGATTTCTTGGAAGTGAATTTGTGACATATATGAATATTTAAACGTTGAATGTGTTTCATTATTTTAGCCAATCCTAAATAATAATAAATTTGCATCATAAACACTTAGCATAAAAATCACATATGGGACTACATTAATTTTAATATTTAGGTTTTCCTAAAATCTATTAAGCCTTGGTCTATCTTATACTTGTGATTTTAAATACATTTAAATATTCCTTTTAGATTATTTTGCCTTGGGTTTATGCAAATTATCTAACCAATTTCAGCTTTTTTGCAACCTTTTACTTTAGCAATCTAGTTCATTTGTGCTTTGATGTAGGATAAATTAACTATATGTTTCCATTATTTCATCTTGGAACTTAGTTGATTTCAAAATAATGGATAAAATTGGCTTTAATTTGTTGAAATTAGGTTTCCTTTTTATGCTAAGTTTTATACTATCATTCGACTTTTTGCCTTAGTCATTTTTCAACTTTTGCCTTAGCTATTTGTTTTTAGAAACTTATCCATATACTTTTATTAATTTATAATTTGTTGATTGGGATTTTATTTTTCTTGTTTGTAGGTGCTTAGAGCATTTCTTGTGCAATGTAGTGGTCTTCCATGAATCTCAATAGCCAAAACCCATTTAAAAATCACTTCAAAGACTTAGTCAAATTTTTAAATTTATTGGAGCCACATGGAATATTTTTAAGAACCTCTATACTAAAATACACAAAATATTTGAAAATACTATACATACATACATACATACATACATACATACATATATATATATATATATATATATATATATATATATATATATATATATATATATATATATATATATATATATATATATATATATTATGGAAGGAATCATCCTGAATCGCTTGACACTTTGAGGGGGCTACCTTCTTATCAGAGCATTTGGCCCTAATTGATATGTTTTTGGTAGATGATCTTACAATGGACTATGCCCCTATATCTATACTAGTTATAATATACCAAACTCTTCCTTTCTATAAATGTGGTACTAATATTCAATGCCACTATTACCTTTCACTATTCATGTTACTATTCTATTACTATTATACCCCTCCATAGGTATATTACATTCTATCCCCCTTGACATGTTTCATCCTTGAAACATGCAAAGTATTACATATCAAAAATATGGAGAAGACAAGATAGAGGCATGTCCATGTGTCCTTTTCTGCTTCCACTTCTTCTACCTATGCTAGGATATAATCAAGGCCATCAACAAGGTGAACATGATCACTATAAATGAAGGTTAAAGTGTAATTGGAATCATGATGATCAATATATCAAAGTGGGAATGAGGGTACACAAATATTTTATCTGGTGAGCCCATTGAGGACACATGCCATCCCCCTTAGCATTGTTCTTGACACAAATTTGGTGTTAAGAAGATAACCCTATCAAAGAATGTGAATCTAAGGGCTTTGATGTGTCAGTTCCCTACTTGGGACCATTGGTTTTCTATTGGGGCTCCTTAGGGGATGGCATATATGCTTCTGTTATTTACTCAAGCTCATCATGTGTCTATTCATGATCCACTGGAGGTGTTTGCGATGCATCCAAATGTGATTCTACAAAGTCCTCATGTGTTTCTATAGTAGGAAGTTGGGGCACTTATAGTGCTTGCTTGGGCACATTTGTTGCTTGAATGAGCTCTTTAAGTTCCTAATAGGGTGTATCCAAATGGGACTAGAAACATATCAATATGATGTAGTCTTCAGTGAGCTTAGCTAAGTCCCATGCTTTTATCAGTTATTGAGGTTGGAACATTATAATCTCTACTTCAATGTCATCCTAAAGTCTACTGATGAAACAATGTTGGAAGAAATCATCAAAATGGCCTATAGTCTAATTGGCAAGGTGTTAAAATGTTATCTGATATTCTCATACTATGTTTGTTTGATGAAGCATAGTCAAGTCTATAGATAAAATTGAAATATCCATGACAACCAAAAGATAAAGTCAACAATTAAAAACTTAATTTATTTAATTTTTATTTTTTACACACAGTAGTAGTTATTAAAACTTTGACAACTTATTAAATACTTGATTAAACTTAAAAGTGAAAACTATTATGGAAATATAGAAGAGAGGGGCACAAAACCCAAAAATTACTTGGTGAAATTGTTTTCCATTTGAGAGTTACATGCAGAAGAATAGTCAAATTGTTTTTTTTAATTTTTTTACGTAAAAGCAATTACTAAAACTGAAATAACTTTTGATATACTTAATAAAATTTAAAATTACAAATTGTTATATAAAGTTGAAAGGAGGAACTCAAAACCCCAAAAAAAAAAAATTGTGTGATTGTTTACCGTTGGTGAGTTGTATGTAAAATAATAGTTGTATTTTTTATGAAAAATAGAAATCCATACTTGTAAATGACAAATTTGGGCTTCAAATTCTAATTGAAACAAGAGAACAAGATGTAGATATGACTATTGAAAACACTCAAGATGTAATGGATAAATTATAATTACTTCATGAACATCCAAAATATGTTTGTAATAAAAACACTCACAATAAGACCTCTACATTTATAACAATTTCCACTCTCAAAATCAAGTTTTTAAGAAAATATGTTCTCTCAAACACAAATTTTATCCACTTTTGATCACCAAGATCCCATCAAGGCAAGGTGAGAGCATACGATGCATAGAATCAAAAAAACTAACTTGATCAACTTCCTAAAAGAATACATCAAAATGGCCCTAAAAAGAGCTCTCATACCAAATGTTAAGAACCTCTATACTAAAATACACAAAATAACTATAAATATTAAATATATATTATATTATGTTCCTTTTATGGAAGGAATTACTCCAAGTCACTTGTCAATTCAAGGGGGCTACATCTTTATCAAAGCATTTGGTTCTAATTAATATATTTCGTTTGGATGATCTTACAATTGATTATTCTCTTATATTTATACTAGTTCTAATCTACTAAACTCTTCCTTTCTATGAATGTGGTACTAATATTCAATGTCATTATTACCTTTCATTATTCATGATACTATTCTATTACTATTCTATCCCTTTCTAGGTATATTACACATATTTTCATTTCCCCTTTGGATGTAAACATTTCAAAGGTTTATTGGGTGAGTGGATGAATAGGATGTTTCCAAGTGGAAATATCTTGATGACCCACTACCCCAACCAATTCTAATGAAATCCAAGTCCTCAGGGCTAGTGGGTTAGTGGGATGTTACTATGTGTCACCATTCCATTGATCAACTACCTCAAGGATATTTGTAAAAATCAGAATGCCTTTATGCAAATGAGTTAGTAGGATGCTACCATATGTAACATTCCACTAGTCTACAGGCATGGGGTGGTTCATGCAGTTTGAAAAGCCCATCAAAGCTTTGGGTGAGTGATATTGTGACATGTGTCATGATCTCGCTATGTCATGGATAAAGCACAGTCAACACACATGAAACCCTAAGCCAAACATTGGAATAACATGAAGCAGCCATGTAGCATATCCTTACAAATAAAGGATATATTGGTGATGGTGTTAGTAAAACACTAATTTAATGTTGATAACTCATCCATCTATCAAAATCATTAAAACTTGAGAAAAAATAAGCTTTCAATTTAATTTGTACAATCAAGTTTTTGATTGTTCCTCACCAATAAGTGATCAAAAATAATAGAATTCAATGCAAGACAAAGCAATGACATTAATCAAGGTATGGTGTGCATGTTGGGATCAAGTATAAAACATACAAGATAAACCATAGCCTTAAGTAGGCATGATAATTGATTTCATAGAAGCATGAAGTTAACTACACAAAGTTTGTGCACACCTCCAATCTATCAGAGATCCCCACTACCTCCTCAACTGCATCTCCCAATTGCATTGATGATTTTTGGAACTACCCCATCAATGGACAAATTTGAATTTGAAACTCCATGGACCTACATGTCTATATTAGATTAACTCTTGCATTGTAATAAGGGTTGGTATTTTTAGAATTAGTAAGACTATGCCTGACTGGCTCCCTTCGATTAGAATAGATTAGTGGAATAGTCACTTTATTTGATGTATTTTTCCTTCTTTCTAGATTAGTTTTCTAGGTCAAGGCTATTTGGAAGCCATGTCTATAACTTGTATGAGTATATTTATTTGAAAGCTTTTTCATTTCATAGACTTCATTTGCATATGCATATGGTGACCTTATTATCCTTATTGGATCTGTTACTTCATTCCAAAGACTCTTACACCATCTTTAATTGGAGATGTGCTAGGTTTGGATCAATTAAGGATTGGTTTATCCAAGGACTTGTCTACTTAAGAGGAACTAACTAGGTCCCTTAGAAAGTAGTATATTTTTTTTCTTTCTTGCTAATTTTCCTTATTTTTCTCTTTTTTATCATTCTATTAGATTATATTAGTTTAGTTTCAAAGTTATAATTTGATTCTACATGTTTATCTTGGTTACATAGCTTTGTTTATTGTTGTAGTTATATTGTTGAATCTCTTATATGCAATGGACATTTAAAATCAATTGTGTTTCATGTTTAATTCGAGTACTAATTTCTTAGGCACCAAGTATCATCTAAATGCATACTAATTTGTTTGAAATACTTTAATGACAAACAAAGGTCCCTTGAATTAAAATGGTCACATGAGCCACTGAGAGAATATCAGAGCACCTAGACCAGGACAAAGAGAATTTTGGGATTAGAGATTTTAATAGTTTCCTCCTTTTAGGAAGGACAAGTGCATCAAAAATGCTTGCCCATAGTTGATTGGTTATTTGTGTCAAAGGACTAATAGACATATTGGGGCTATACAGAGGGCCTGAATTAGATTATTTTAGACTTATTATTTATTTTTTTAAAGTTACCTAATTGCTTTCTAGGTTTTTAGACTAGAAAAATTGATTATCTAAGTCTTCTGATAGCCTTAACTTGGGTAGGAGGATGTAGTTATATTATGAATATTCCAGGACTTTCCCATGACTTGACCAAAGACCCTCACAAATTATGTTCAGAATATATCTATGGTGGGGTCAAGACTACTAAGGAACACATCTAGGTTTTTAAAGGATCCTTTATCAAAAGACAAATTTAACATGAGGATGTGACTTGTCATTTATTCCCATATTCGTTAGATCAAACAACCTATTCATGGTACTTGGGTCTACCATAAGGTTAAAAACCACTTGGGCCATATTTTAAAACTTGTTCCTTAACTATTTTAGTGTGCCCATTGACCCTTATTTCTTGTTTTATCAATTTTCCACAGCCCACAAAGAGCTTAATGAACTAATTAGTGTGTTCAACCATATATTCCATCAGTTATACACTAAATTAAAGGACCCTTTCTTTTAAATTGAGTTCACAACCATAGTATTTTACCTCAATGATCTATATCCTTTGAATACTATGTTCATTAGGATGAACCCATCTGCTCTTACATCCTTGACATTGGTCTATCAAGAGGCAGTCAATGTAGAGAAACAATCAATGACTTAGGGATTTGGTGTTGACCCTTCCTACTCCTTGGAACAAAAAGGTGTCTATTCCCAAGATCCTTTGAGTTACATTCCTACAATTAATCCCATGGATCAATATGTGCCTCAAAATGAAGTATTGCCCCAATCCTTCACCCAACCAAACCTCCCTATGACTAATGAGAGCCCTGCTTGTTTGTCAAATATATAATCTCAATTAATTTTATGTATAGTCAATAATATGATTCATATTATTTTAGTTATTTGGTTTCGTTGGGTGATATTACTAATCAAATATTATTTACTGTAGGATAATATCATCGAGTGATGTATAATCCAAGCTATGAGGATGCATCATTTAGAGTCTATGAATATGGTTACACTACTAATGTTGAGTTGATCATGAACATTGAGAATTCCCATTTCACAATACTGATCCATTATTTTAAGTCTACAATAGTTGTGATGATGATTATGAAGATTAAGAATTAGTAGTTTTTGTAGGCAAATTAGCAGCTAAAAATGCAACTTATAAAGAGCTATCCATACAAGAGGAAGAACTTAAAACTTCTTATTGTCAGATAAAATAAGCATTCAAATAATTGGAGTAACTAAATGAGGAAGATGCATATTATAAATTTGAATCATCATCCTCATATGCTCCTTCTCATACATTTTAAAAGCTGGTCCAAGATAATGGGCATTTCTATGAAAATAGTTTGTCTTCCCCTTTATATTTAGAAGAGGATGAACTTGAAGAAGATAATGTTGAGTTGGATTGATGGTGAAAATAAGAAAAAATTAAGAATAAGGGGGATGTCTCTTTGAGTAAAACAATCTAGAAGAGTTCTAAATTAATGATCTCTCTCCTATGTTCAACCTCACCTCCAAAGTAGTCGATAGCATTCAAACATTCCTCTCAATAACAAAGGTAACCAAGATGGAAATGGGAAATCATGAACATAGTGGCCTAAATGAATGACTCATGTCAATGCAAATGTAAGCTAAGAATGATATAATCCAACCCAATGTTTCACATACTTCATCAGCTATGTCCTTATGCAAATATGAATTACTATGTATGAATGTAAATAAAATGAATTAAACACTTGATCACACACACACACACACATATATATATATATATGATATTTGGCAAGATTGTAGCCTAGTATGTCATAAGTTGGGACAGACTTTAGTTCGTTTTAATTTTGGTTTATTATAGGTAAATGTTTGAAGCTAATGATTTTTATTATTCTGAAATCAAATATTCTAGATTTTTTAAATATTCAGGAGTATTTCCTAGCAAGAGTAGCCATTTTGTATTACTTGCACAGCACACCCCATTTTTAAACTAAAAAAATAGAGACCCATTTTTGATCTGGAATATAGTCTTGTTTCTTTCAGGAGTTCCTTGGTAGTTGATTTTTTAAAGTGGACTTCTTGGAAGTGTATTTGTGTTAGATGTAAATATTTAAACACTGAATGTGCTTCATTATTTTAGCCAAGCCTAAATAATAATAAATTTATATCATAAATATTTGGCATATAAATCACATATGGATGCATTAATTTAAATATCTAGGTTTGTCTAAAATCTATTAAGTTTTGGTCTATCTTATACTTGTGCTTTGAAATACATTTAAAGATTCTTCTTAGACTATTTCACCTTAACTTTATATAAATTATCTAACCATTTTCAAGGTTTTTATAGCAATTTCCTTTAGCAATCTAGCTCATTTGTGCTTTAAATTCGGGATAAATTGACTATATGTTTGCATTGTTTCATCTTGGGACTTCATAAATTTCTAAATAATGGATAAAATTAGCTTTAATTTATTTAAACTAGGTTTACTTTTTGTACTAAGTTTAATGCTTTCATGCTATCATTTAATTTGTTTCCTTAATCATTTTTTAGCTTTTCCCTTAGCCATTTGTTTTCAAAAACTTAACCGTTTGATTTTATAAATTTGAAAGTTCATAAATGGACTTTTATTTATCTTGCCTAAAAGTGATCAAAGTGTTTTTTTATGTAATGTAGTGATTTTCCATGGATACCGGTGGCTTGGACCCATTTGAAAAGTGTTTTAAAGACTTAGTTGATTCTTCAAATTTCTTGAAGCCACATGGCATCTTTTTATCATCTATCTAGACTTAAACATTTCAAAAAAAAAATTGGTGAGTGGATTAGTGAGATGTTTCCAAGTGGTAAGATCTCAATGACCCATTGCCCTGGCTAATTCTATACAAAGCCAAGTCCTCTGGGCTAGTGGGTTAGCAGGATGTTGTTATGTGGTACTATCTCGATGAACTACTATTTTGGGATAATTTGTGTGAGTCCATATTTTCCTAGGAAATCTAGTTAGTGGGATGTTTCCACATGGAACATCCCTCTACTCTATAGTCCTGGGGTGGTCCATATAGTCTGGCAAACCCATAAAAATTCTAGGTAAGTGAGATTACACTATGTGGCATGACCTTTCTACATCCATATAAATCATATTTAGCACACATAAAACCCTCAGTCAAGTAGTGGGAGATCATGGAGTAGCCATGTATCATAACCCTACAAATAGAGGACATACTAGTGATGGTGTCAACAAAACACTAGTTTAAAGTTGATGTCTTGTTTGGCTATAAAAATCATCAAAACTTGAGAGTGAGCTATACAATTCAATTTGATTTATATAATAAATTTTTAGATTATTCCTCACCAACAAGTGATCAAAAATGATATAATTAAAAATACAAGACTAGGTAGGAGTATTAATCAAGGTATGACATGTATATTGGGATCGAGCGTAAACTATAAAACACAAAACTCAGTCTTAAATTGGCATGATAATTAATTATGCATAAGTATTAAGTATGGAAATACCAATGCAATATCAACTACTTTAAATAGACAACATTTAATCAAGGTATGGTGTTTACTACACAAAGATTGTGCACACCTCTAATCTGTTAGAGATCCCCACTACCTCCTCAACTACATCTCCTAATCACATTGATAATTTATATAACTTCCCCATTAGTGGGTGAATTTGAATTTGAAAATCCATAGACATGCATGTCTATATAAGATCAATTCTTATCTTGAAATAAGGGTTGGTGTTTTTAAGATTAGTAAGACTATGTCTATTTGGCTCCATTAAATTAGAATGTATTAGTGGATCAGTAACTTTCTTTGATATATTTTTCCTACTTTATAGATTAGTTTTCTAGGTAAAATCTATTTGAAAGTCATGTTTGTAACTCGCATGAGTATCTGATGAAATCTAAATTGATCCCTTTAATGGAAGTATTTTTATCTGAATGTTTTGTCATTTGATAAACTTAGTATGCACATGCATATGGTGACCTTATTTTCCTCATTGGCTTTACTACTTCATTCCACAAACTCTTGCACCATCCTTAGTTAAAGTTATGTTAGGTTTTATTTAACTAAATAATGGTTTATTTAGAATGGTTTATTTGGGTACTTATCTACTCAAAAGGCACTGATCAAGTCTATTATAAAGTGGACTCTTTCTTCTCTTTCTCACTATCCTTCCCTCTTTTTCTCTTTTTATCAGTTTATTAGAATAACTTAGTTTAGTTTCTAAGCTATAATCTAAGTATGAATGTTTATCTTGATTGCATAGATCTGTTTATTATTATAGTTGTATTATTGAATCTTTTGTATGCAATAAACATCTAAAATCAATTGTGTTTCATGTTTAATCTAAATACTAATTTCTTAGGAAATTAATTCATCTTCTAAATTCATATTGAATTATCTAAAATACTCCAAAAATCAACAAAAGTCATTTGAATTAGAATGGTCACAATGAGCCACTGAGTGAAGATCAATGTACCTAGACCAGATATAATAGACCTTAGGAGTGGAGATCTCAAGATTTCCATCCTTTTAAGAGGGAAGAGTGTGTCAAAAATACTTTCCCACAATTACTTTGTCATTTATGTCAAATGACCAATCAACATGTATGCTAAAATGGGAAATAATATTGGTCATCACAAACCTACATATGTCATCCCCTATAGTAAATTTAAGTGAGATTACATTTACCCATTTTGTAAAATATTTTATGACTGTGATTATGAACTTGTGTCCACTAGAAGACACTGGATTTATCTTGTTAATAAAATCAAATCCCCATAAGGATAAAGGACATGGTGAGACAATCAATTGTAACTCATGAGAAGGTGCATGGTTCAAATTGATGTATTTATAGCATTGCAAACATAATCTAGCATGTTCAATACATTATTATTTTATGGTAGGCTAATAATAACCTTGACATAAGAGTTTTTGGGATAGGGCCTTGCCACTTAAATGTTTACCACACTCACTATCATGTATTTCTAATAATATATTATGTGTCTCATCTATGCTTAAACATCAAAGGAGGAGTCCATCGAGACCCCATTTGAATAAATCATTCCCAATAATAGCATAACAAAGTGATTGTGGTTTGATATATAAGTTTGGTAAATAAAATTATAAATATCACTGTACCATTTTGTGTTCATAGAATTATGAGTAATAGCAAGAATAGTTAAGGCATCCATTTTGTCAGAAGAAATGGAAGGCTCTCATAATTAACTATGGTAAATTTTATATGATCATAATTGATATCAAAGGGCATCAAGGATTTCACACTAGCCACTATATCTACATGGTGGTTTTCTTTATGGAGAATATTATGAATAGAAAATGTATCAAATGTTTCTTTTAGTCTGTCCACCATTTATTTATATGATAGAAGATGTTATTGTTTAGTTTGGTAATGATTGGTTACATGATTAATAATTAACTGAGAATCACCAAAGAATTGAATGTCCTTGATTTAAAGTTATTGATAACCTGATTACTAAGGCTTCATATTTTGTTATATTATTAGTGCATGAAAAATCTAATATGTAAGAGAAAGGCATGTATTCACCCTCAAGGGTTTAAAATATAATACCAGTACCTGCTCCTATTATACATATGTATCCATCAAAAAATATTTTCCATGGATTTGAAGATATATTTGATGCCTCTAATTCATCATAAAAAACATCAATATTTAGAATAGGATCAAGTAATGGAGTAACAGTGAATTGGTCAATTATAACCTGACTATTTATTGACTTTTGGGACACAAATTTGAGATTAAAATCTATAAGTTGCATCACCCATTTTATGATATGTCCATTGAGATGTGTTTTGTTCATAAGGAACTTTAATGGATATTTTTAAATTATTACATGGACCTCATTGTTGATCAAATAATTTTATAGTTTTTTGTTAGCAAAAACCAAGGATAAACATAAATTTTCCATTATTGTATATTTACCTTCATAATCAACCAATTGGGTATTGATGTAATAGGATTGTCTCCTCTTTATGATTATCATCATATTGTGGTAATAAATATCAAAGGGCCTCATGAGTGACCTATACATAGAGAAGTAGTGGCCTAACCAAATAAGAGGTATGAGTACCAGTGGGTTTGCTAAACATTATTTGACTTTATCAAAAAAAATTGACAAATGTCATCTCATACAAATGTAGTGTCTTTTTTTAGAAAATGTGTAAAAGGAATTATTTTATAATCCAACTAAGTGATGACACATCAAATAGCGTGAATTCTACCTTGTAAACATTGTAACTAATTTATATTAGTTAGTAGTGGCACCTCAATAATAGATTTTACCTTTTTTAGATCAACCTCAACGCCTCATTGAGAAATAATGTACCTAATGATATTTTTGGAAGACACTCCAAAAATATGTTTATAGAGATTTAAATGGACATTAAATTTGCATAAGCATTCAAATATCTATAATAAATCATTAGCATGGTCTTGTTGATGCTTATATTTGGCAAGTAAATCACTGACATCCTCAATAGTTTTGTGAATAAAGTCATGAAATATATGAGTCATCTCCCTCTGATATGTTTATTTGGCATGTTTATGTCCAAAAGGCATGATTGTATAATTAAATGTGCCCTATAGAGTAGTAAATGTTATCTTTTCTTGATCTGTTGTGCTAATTTTATTTTCTTTATATCTTAAAAAACCATCCATAAATGAAAATGTCTCATATCTAGTTGTAAAATCAATAATCATGTTGATATTAGGTAATGGAAAGTCATCTTTTGGACAATCCTTGTTTAAATCATGATAATCAATACAATATTGAATGTTACCATTAGACTTAGTAATAAGCATAATATTAGATACCCAATCAGAATGTGCAATGGCTCATATGAATCTGACATATAAAATATTTCAATTCTTTTTTAACTAGTAATACCACTTTAGGATGCCTTTTACAAATCTTTTTCTTGACAAGTTTTACATCTGGATACAATAATATATTGTGCATCACCATTGATGGGCTAATCCTAAGCATTTCTAAGTAAGCCCTAGTAAATAGTTTTAGATAATCATGCAATACTTTTTGATAGGCCTTGCCTTCATCATCTTACATCATTGTTATAAGCAATACCAATTGAAGATATTTATCTATTCTATAATTATATTATATTATTTACTTGTTTAATAACGTAGATCAGTCTATGATAAATGGTAATATAAGAATAATATTGTGTGCATCATGTTAGACATTAGTATCATCAATCTCAAAAAAATAAGCATGATCAAATCTAACATGATTAAACCTATTCTTATGATAGAAGGAAGGGAGATCCTCATATGCACCTAAGTACTCTAATAATTATTGGTCACTCCTATTGACCCACCCAAAAAATGGCTATTAAATTAACTATTCAAAGAGGATAAAGGGAGGAAATGATCATGGGACAGAATATTCCCCCATTAATTTTAAGATTGATGTTGTTTCAATCCAAGGATTGAGAAGTTTAACTAAGTTTACTCCAAGAGTAGCAAGTGCTACCACCAGACGTTCAATTGATATGATCATTCATGTTCATTTACTTGTTTGCTAGTTATTTATCTATATCATACTACCTATTCGATTCAAATTATGAAATAATAAGATCTGATTCACTAAAATTCATAGCACAACCTAAACTAGGGTAGGATATAATCCTAAAAAAGTAAAAAGGAGAGATAAGATAGATCAAAAAAGAGAGGGTGTCTTTGATCTAAATGAGCTTATTGGTAATGTGTTTTTGAAAAGCATGCCTAACCATAATTATAACATTGTGTACTTAGTCTATAAATTACATAAACTTATAACCACTTAGTGAGAAATATTCTAAGGATAATAATAAAATTCATTGATCTATTAAATCAATTCTAAATGTAGCCCATCTTGTACTTTACAGCTATTGCACATAATGAATACAAGAAGTCCAAAATAAAGCATGAATAAATTCAAGAAACTAGTTATGATAACCATTGCACAACATAACTAAGATAATCATATTTAAATAAACACATTAATAGTTAGAATACTAATTGACCATCTAAATCAAAAGACTAGAGACGTTAAACAAAAAAAATGTAATAAAATGTGTATTCAACATTTTAAAAGCATTATGTTACAATAAATACCCCTTTACAGATACTTCAAGACAAATTGAGAAGGAATGGTAGGTGCAATCTTGGTGCAATTCCTCTATATTTTTTATCCAAAAGGTATCATCTTAAGAAACTAGCTAAGGCAACAAAGCATACAAGAAAGACTAGTGCAATCTAGGCCAATTCCAACAATCATTCGATACCTAAATGTTGACCCTTTAAAATGGTGATGTAGCCCCATTAAATACACAATTTGAAAAATTCATGATCCTATCTTCTAGCCCATCCCACTAATGGGGTGGTTATAAATAGCCAATAATGATTTGGAAATGTAGTTGAGATTCTAAAAAAAATTCAAGATTGACCATGATTTGTATTTAGAGGCCACACCTCTTAAAATTAGATCTTTGTCATTTATGTTATTTGTCTTTTATGACTCCTTACAATGTACATGTCATGTGATGAATCATGATATACTGATATTTTTGCATTCAATTCATGGATTGACTCTATGGTATCTTGGATCAATTCACCCCTTTAATAACTTGAAATCTATCGCTTATAGGCCTTTTAGTTGGTGAGGGACTGACTATACTTTGATTGTGCTTTAAAAACTTGATACACAATCATCTTGAGACTTTTTGATGGTTTTGATGGCCAAATGAGTCATCAATCTTAGTCCCCTCATCTCCTTGACATCATCGCCACCACATGGACCTTCCTTAGATTCTTGTTCCTTCTCCTTTTCTAGGCTTCATGGCTTTACCCATCATGTCCCATTTTACCACTTAATAGTCTGTCAGTGCTCCAAAGATTTACTCTATTATTTGCTTCCATCATCTCCATAGCCACATGGATTTTCCTTAACTTCTTGGGCTATCTATGACTTTTTGGGGTCACATGATCCTAGTATTAATACTTTCATCACTCTAAGATCTAGGTCTCTCAAGATAGTGCCAATTGGTGTAATCTAGGACCCTCAAGGCATAGAACTTTGCCACTACCAATTCACTCCTAAGTCATTGGGCTCTTACGATAACACCAAGTAGTATAAAATCAAGCTCTCATAGGCTCAAGATTTTACATATCTCACTAACTTTATATTGGATTAAGTCATTGTGATCATGATACTTGGTAACATCTTACTCACCCATTCACCTAGAGGATTTTGCTATGTATAGAGTCATATGATATTATGGATCACTGGGAGAGTGTCATGCAATAACATTTCAATTATCTAGAGAATTAGAGGTTCTCAAGTGAATTTGAACTACTCAATTCACATATAGCAACAAAAAGACTCCATGTGGCCTTGAGAACCTTTTGAAAAATAATATAAGTCCTGAAGTGGATTTTGTGAATGGGTTGGGGCCATTAGGAGCTATAAAATATTGTTTCATAGATCTGAGAGACAAAGTGGTCACCTATGAGAAACAAAGCGAAGGAATAGAGTCAACATTTTTAATTTTTCAAAATTAAATGGCTAAGGTAAAATTTAAAAAATGACTAAGTATGAAAGTTGAATGAATGTACAATAGTATGAAAATGTAGCATAAAAATAAGCCCATTTTCTCTAATTTAAAGCTAATTCATCCATTCAATTGAAAATTGACTAAATTAAAATAAAAATAATGCAAACACTTGGCCAATTTAAATGAATTTCAAAGCATAAATGGATCCAAGACAAGTCCAAAATATTGAAAATTTGACTAAGTTGAAGAGTGAAAACTTATAAACATTTAATCATTTTGTCATGAAATTAATCAACCATGGACCAATTTGTTAAGGGAATTTTTATAAAAACTTTGAAAAGTTAGATAATTTACATAGGTACAATTCAAACATTCTAAAAAGGGGAAATTTTAAGCAATCTAAAACATGAATTATCATGGTTAAGATTCATAATACCTAGGCAAATTCAAGTATTCATCAATAAAAGGATTCTATATGTGTTATTTAGACCAAACACTTATGATGATAATTTATTATTATTCGAGCTCATTTAAATTAATGAAGTGTATTTATATTTCCATTCATCACATTTTGGTGAAAATTTACCCCCGGTAAGACCACTTGAAACAAGCAACAACCACCAAACTCCTCAAAGACACAAGACTAGATGGAGATTTAAAACTTGAAAATAAATGAGCACGTAAACATGAAAAGATGAATGAAGTATTCATTCTAAATCAAGAGGGTCCCCATATAAAATTTAAAAATGGGGTGTGTTCTAAAATCACACAACAAATGATGAATTATGTAGGGAGAATGTTGTTAAGCATTTAGAACCAATAATTTCTTGTTAAAAAACTCTAAACGTTAGATCACAAACTTTCACACCTGAACATAAGCATAAACTAAGAGTAATCCTTTAGAAAAAATAAAAAATATAAAGGTACTAAATTGTACTTCAACCTATGGCATACTAAATTTAAATTCAACCTGAGAACATTGGTGTGTGCAAAGTGATTAATTCCTTTTAGCTTTTGAATTCACATAAAATAATTTAGACATGCTTAGACAACCAAAACTTTGAAAAGGGAAAGATTTGGAAATTTAGCTTAGGGGTGGGGGGGATGCCATGAGAATTTATATGTTGCTAGCCAATTGTCTACAACCCCAATAGAGATGCCTCTGATACCATTCAAGGCCTTGATCCATTATTATCCAGGCCAAAAAACCTATGGTGGAGGTTGCCTCAATTACCTTTTTGAGAAAGACTTTTATATTTTGCATTTTTATTTTATTTCATTTAATATTTAATTTCATAAAAGGATATTCTCCAATTTTATCCATTTAAGGTTGGGAACCAAGCCATTGGTATAATAATAGACCCAAAAAAATCATGTCACTAAGATAAATTCAAATTAAAGTAGCGTTTCCATTTGCGTTAGATGTCTAATTGAGTGCAATTAATGGATTTAGACAAGAAAATAAACATTTCTAAAATCCACATATTCTATTTAGAATCATAGTCCTCCAAAATTCATAAAATATACAAAATAAAACTAAAACTTATGCAATTATTCAAGTATGACTCTTCACTTTTTAACTTTTAAGGCTTAAAAACTATCATAATTATGCATCCACCATTTGAGGTTATTTAGCTCACAAACACATAAGTAAAGAGGAATCCATAATTTTCAAATCTTCTATGTAATTTTTTCATTTTTAGAATAGGGATCACTGCTAGTAAGGGGGGTCAATGACAAGGATAAGCCAGAAAGTTGAAACAAAATAGGCCCACACAAAATAAAACCAAACCAAAGAAAATAAATATATGAATTAGGAAATCTAATCTAAACCAAGCATATATACAAATAGGAATCTACTCTATAAAATATGGAAACTAAGATACAACAACAAAATGCAAAAATTAAGACTTAACTAAAGCAAGCAAAAGTAGAAAATGAGAAATTATGTCCATTAATCTAAAAAAATCAACCCAAAAAAAATTGGAGGGTATGTATGGAAACCTTGCACAACATGTCTATGATTATCTATTATAAATGAGGCTCTTTCAGTCCTCATCCTTATAAATTCAAGGACATCATTGTATTTGTTGAAACAATCTTTTAATTTTTCCCCTATGAAGCCAAAGCAATCAGTAAGAATACATTCAAAATAATCGCCTCCCTTAGTTCCAAAATCAGAGTAAGGATAAGCATTAAAAGAATTTAAATCAATGTCTTCCTAAACCAATGTAATAGGTTTAGTTACATGGATGCCAGTAGTTGTGAACATTTGAGCAAGAGGTTCAAGGCATACTATCTCCTAGAGACAAGAAGCATCCATTGTGTGAATATATTCCTTCTATTCTTCTTGCATGGGTTGATTATGTTCTTTTAAATATAAATTAATTCATCATAATTAAAACTATCATCTTCTTCTAAAAATCATATCAAAATTAATTAGAGAATAAAATTGATGAGCAGCTAGGTGAAATTGAAATGTTTTTACTTGGACTGTGGTAAGGGAATCAATTTTATGGTTTGTTGTTGTAGCATTTTGGAAAGTGAACAACTCTTATATTTATCTTGGATAGAGGAAATGTAACTGGTTTTCTCCCTAAATGGGTTTTGTGAAATCCATGTCTAATTTATTTATTATATACATGATTTGAGCAATATTTCAGGCGACAGTTCTACCCCAATTAGTGGTAGAACTTCTGGGAGCCATAACTTTTGCACCATAGCTCCGTTTGACTCCCCATTTGAACCTTTGGAAATATAAGAATGAGGGGAACATTTTTAGATAGTATAGGGATATAATTGGTGGGTTTTTACCCTTGAAAACTAGATGGAAGTGCCCAAAATTTTAATTTTAGTAATGCAGTCTAAAAATAGTAAGTTTATAAAAATAGTAATTCCTCAAATTTTGTATTGTTGTAAATCATGGAAGTCAAACCACTTAATCACCCTTGATATTTGTGACCTTACACATCCTCCTCCTACCTTAAAATTTTATATAAATGAATATGTAACCTAAAATGGAAATCAGACATCTCTTCCCAGAGATAGACATATGTTGTATTTGCAATTTTGAGCAATAAAACATCTCTTATCAGAGATAACATTATTACAATTGTGTTTTTCTTATTTCTTGAATTATCTTTCAACCAAAGCTTCTGATTTTTGGATCAAGACACTTAAAAATGTGGTAATTAAAGGATCTAAAGCATGCAAATAAAAATCTAAAATAGTTACTTGATGAGGTATAAGATCGATAGGGAATCTATCATGACTACTTTGAAATTGGAAATTGAAGCCCCTAATTATCTCAAGAGGTTATTTTTTTATTGTAACAAATTCTTGCAATAAAAATTAGCTTTAATATCTTGACCAAACTAAAGCAAAAATAATTTTTTAAATTCATTCAAATGAGTAATAGAGTTAGGCTGAAAGCATGAAAACTAATCATATGCTTCTTCTTCCAAAGTAAAAGAAAATAATATCTAAGAAAAATCCTCAAATTGGACATTTAAAACATGCATAACATACTTATAAGACACAATATGCTCTTCAACAGTTCTTATGCTTTCATTCTAAAATCTAGGAATAAATAGAAGGGGATCCTCTAGAAATTCATGCTGAGTACTAGGGACATTTGTAGCTAACTCACCAAACTAAGACATGGTGACAACCGTGAGATTTAATTAATTAGGGATAGGCTACAAAAGTATGGAATAATATACGCAACAAGCTTATCTCTAGGGTTTTATTCCTCTAATTCCTCAAGAAGTGAACTAATAAGGATAGGAACTTAAATATGGTCCTTGTGATCCTTACAATGGGTTCCAGGTTATTTTCAAAGAAACAATAGTTAATAGACAATGAAAAATAAAAGGTCCTCCTTCTAGTGCCAAAATTTTTGTGTTTATTTTTGAAGAACACAAAAATGGAGAAAGCATAAAGAAGGGGAAACAAGACTCAATCAATAAAAAATTCCTTCAATGCCCTCCTTCTAGCACTATTTTATATTCATCATAATAAGCAAACAAGATATATTGGGAGAAGAAAAAGGAAAGGGCATCAACTTAAAGTCAAATGGTAATTAAGATGTCCAGGGCCTCCTTTTAGTGCTATAAATATTGGTCTCAATTTATGACCTACAGTAGAAGTGACTATTGGATTAACTATTCTGAAAAGACAAATGGAGGCAACAATCATGGGACAAAATGTCCCCTCATTAATTTTAGGATTTATGTTGGTTCAATCTAAGGACTAATCAATTTAACCAAGTTTACTATGAGATCAATAACTCCTACCACCAAAATTTTAATTGATATGAGCATTCATGTTCATTTACTTGTTTGTTAATTATTTATTTATATCTTGTTGCCTATTCAATTCAACTTGTGAAAAATAAACCAAACTTTACTATAATTCCTATCACAACCTAAAATAGGGTAGGACATCATCCAAAAAAATGGCATAGAAGGTAGAGTAGAAAAGAGAGGATGTCTTTGATCTAAATGAGCTTCTTGGTACTACAGAACTAAAAATCATGTCTAACCATATTTATTCCAATGTGTTCTTGGTCAACCAATTCTACAAACTTATAGCCACTCAGTGAGAAATCTTCTAAGTGCAATCATGAAATCCATTGATCTATCGAATCGATTCTAAATGTAGTCTATCTTTCACTCTGTAGTTGTTACACATGATGAATGAAATAAGTATAAATTAAAGCATGAATAAATTTAAGAGACTAGTTATGATAGTTGTTACATAACACAACTAAGACAATCATCTTAAAATAAGTAATTTCATAGTTTGAGCATCAGTTAACCAACTAAATCAAAAGACTAGAAACATTAAACAAAAAAAACACAATAAAATCTATATTCATCTTTCTAAAAGCATTATGTTACAATCAATACCCCTTGGTAGATACTCTATACAGAATAAATAAGGAATTACATGGTGTAATCTTAACATAGTTATCCTAGAGTTTTACCCAAAATGTATCATCCCCTAAGAAAACAACTAAGGTAATAGATCATATACGAAAGGTTGGTGCAATCTAGGCCAATTCTAATAGTCATTTGATGCATAAATGCTAACCCTTTACAATGGTGATGTAGCCCCCTTAAATAGGCAATTTTGGGGAGATCATGTTCATGTCTTCCATATCATACCACTAATGGGGTGATTACAAATATTTAATGATGATTTGGAAATGCAGTTGATATTCTGATATATTTACCAGTTTGACCATGATTCATAATTAAAATCCACACCTATTTAAATTAGATCTTTATCCTTTATGTTATTTATCTTTTCTAACTCCATACAATGTGCACATTATATACACATAATATTTTTAAATTTATCATTTATTGACACTTTCTCTCTTGCAAGACCCTATCGAGTCTCAATCTCTCTAAGGGCACACCTTAAAAAGTACACTAGTAAAGGGGTTGGTAGACCTTTGGTGATTTTCAAGATTGTTGGCCCCTAGATCATTACCTAAAAATACTGCATGATACCCTTATCCAATTCCTCAAGCAATAAAACCCCACTTATATACTTCTCTAAGAAATTCACCTTCCAAAATATCCTCTAGCTAAGTAAACCCCCTTTTATTCATTTTTCCTACTAGGTTAACTTGGTCGACCTTGTTGAGAATCTAGTGCACGTTATAGAACTCTCAGCCCAAGCCAACCTAATTCAAGGCCTAATGAATCTATTTCCCATAAAAAAAGATTGACCTTCTTAGGAGGGTTCGGGGTCAATCCTTAGCTATAAATACCTCATTAATTTCATTTGTAATTAGAGGATCATTCAATTGCACATTATTATATCTTGTAAATTTTCTTATCCTATCATTTGAAGTTTCATTTCTTAAGGTTTTGACTTGGAGTAGAAGCATTCATCTTGTGGAGTTCTTGGATACATGGGATAGATATTTTATCCTAGATTTGATCTATCCTTTTGATCCTTACAAGCCACAACAACCTCTTAGAAAACACCATTGGCCAAGGGAGAGATTGAGGCACGATGAGTTCACTTCAACAAGGTAAGTATACTCATAGGCCTTCATTTTGATATGTAGATGTTTCATAACTAATGGATACAATTATATATCTCCTTAATTGGAATACTTTTATATTTTCTTGAATAGAATTATTTTTGTTTGTTTATTATCTTCCTCATTTATGCCACAATCTTTGGTGAGCTCTAGATTAACTTGTATATTTATTTACTAGATTAACTTGTATGTTTGTTTAGTAGATTAAATAATTTTCATTTATCACATTATAAGACCTATCTAAGGTTATTACATGATGACATTTGACTAGAGGTATTGAAAACCTCTCATTTACTATTATATAGTAAGAGATACCTTGGTTAGGTTTAGCAGATCCATAATTGGCCATGACCCTGATATAAAAAAGTATTATTAAACATATTGTTGGTTGATTACCTTCTTAAAGATTTGATGTAATTGAGTAGGATAAGTTGTACATCTATATTTAGTTTGCATACATTCTAGTGAACTTGATGTGAATATAACCCTTGTATTTTAATTTTTTTAAAATATTTATAGTCAACTAAATCAAGCCTGTCAATCTAGTTAACACTCTATGCACATGTTATTAAACTTAATTAGGCCCATCAACCTAGTTTGGCTCTCTTTGTGTAGGTTTTTCAACTTCATCAAGCTTGTCAACCTAGTTCCACTATTTATGTGCAGTTTTTTCAAATTTGTCAATCTTGTCAACCTAGTTCAAATTTATATGTGCAGGGTTCCAACTTAATCAAACTTGTCAACCCAATTTCACTTTCTATGTGTAGGTTTTTTAGTCTCAAATAACTAGATTATATTGACTGATCTAGCCTTTTATTTAGATTTTTGTGTCTAACTGAATCGACATGTTTTATTATTTTCATTTTTGCATTTCATATTTAGCTATCTATATTGATCTAGTCGATCTAGTTTTATTTCTCCTATTATTTATCAATTTTGTTTTAGCTAGATCAACTTACTTGATTTTGTTTAATGATTATATTTTATACATCTGTAAGATCAAACACTTGCCTAGACATCCTAGTTAAAACAACAATTTAGCATCTTCAGGAAAAGCTACTATATCAACCTGATTGATTTTATCTTATCTGTCATGTTCACCCCAACTAGCTCAGTATTTTCACTCTATCAATTTATAATAAAAATTATTTTTCTTACCCTTTAGTTAAAATTTAATTTTGATATTATTTTTTACCAGTTATCTAATTTTGTAAAACTATACCTACATAATAACTAGATTGACTGGCTTAATCTAGTTCTATGTCTATTTTATTCCTAGAGAACTAAGTTGACCTACTTGACCTTGTTTGTTCTATCCTAATTTTGTAATAGATTGCATCGACCACATCAAATTTATTCTTTTCCATTTTTCCAACTTAATCAGCTGGCTCGGTTTTATTTTATTTGTTTCACTTTTAAGCTTAAACAAAGTAAATTAACCTATATCTAATAGTAATTACAACCTCTTTACTTTTTAGTTGGTTGCTTATTTTTTTACTTTTGAAAACTAGAACTTGACTTTCAAAATATTTATTTTCACCTTTATTTTTTCACTTTGTTTGGTGTCTCCTAAAAACTATGTATCGATAGTTTTAAAACTACTTATCTACTATCATGAAGGGTTACATGATATTGTGTTTACAGTCTTTCTCTATCATTTACAAATAGCATGGTGTGAGGGACTTGCCCCAATACTCATATCCATAGTATAAAGATAAACATGGTATTTAGTTTCCATGTACCTCATGCTATTTTAAAAACACCTATGATTTTCCTTTATATTGAACGTTATGAATCCAACCATCCATTTGATTATGTGGTACATCAATTATTGGTTATCACCGAGAAGTTATTTCCAGCTTAACCTTGAAACCAAGTTACTAGGATATAAAAATGACACTTTCTTCATAGTTAACACTCTAAAATATTGGGTTGACACTATCTAATGGACAAGCAAGTATCTTTGGAATTCTACACTATCAATCAGAACATTTAGTATAACTTCATGATCTTCTTTTTAAACAATTAATTAGCATCTAAATTACAATCTTATTGCTTGTTGTTTATTATTTTATATTATATTATAGATTGTATTGGCCAAAATTAATACGAGCTACGTGTTGTGTGTTTCAAATAGATTGACCATCCCATGTTATCTATGTGCTTAAACTCTATTTTCTATATTTAGAACTAAACCATCTAGAATCAAAATATTATATTTTTTACCAAATTACAAAACTTAGTCAACTAATTTCACCCAGTCTATCTATAGATTATTATATTCTACTAACTTACATCGACCTAATTGATTTCATACCTTCTAGTCAGTATAGTTTATCTCTAGATGGTGTCATCTTTTCCCATCCAAAAACTAACTACATCGACCTAGTCAATTTTGTACCTTTTAGATAACTTAGTTCATTTTCAGAAGATTTGATATTTTCTTATTTAGAAATAAATCACATCAACCTGGTCAACTTTGTGCCTTCTAGCTGACACAGTTTATTTTCTAACCCAAATTTGGTTTGGTCGATTAGTCTAATTAGTGGATAATTTATTTTTATTCCTACAAAAATTTACCTAATATCAAATTGCACATTATTAGCTTTATTCCAACTTTATTCTACATCATGAAATCATCTATAAAAATCTTTATTGATAACCTTAACCCATTTAGAAGAAACATGGGTTATTTTTTTCTACCCACCCTAGCCACCCAAGAGGATAATATATCATGGTGTATTTATTCCCACACTTCATCTAAATCAATTAAATGAAACATGGTTCAAATTACCCAAAATGGTGATTTAGATGGATCAAACCCATTTCACACATCATGGGATAATAATTTATCTAAACTTCCTTATTACACCATTGGAGCAATAGATGATAGCATAACAAATAATCTCACAGGAAATCCTCCCATAGGAAACATTCCTATTCCTAATTATGGGAAAATTCCTCCTTCCAATACTAATAACCAAAATACACCAATTGATACCAATCGATGTCAATCAAATTCTTGTTCAAATGGTTCAACAAATGAATGTTATGCAAACAATTAAAGATTACCAAATGATGTAAATGCAACATTGAATATTACAAATGAACAATCAACCTCCTATTATCATCCTTCAAAATAATCAAAATTTTATCATTCCTCCTCTTAGAGATGCCAAAGGAAATATAATTCTTCAACCTCTTATGCATAACAATATGCTTCAAAACCTTCAAAATAAACCTTTATATCCTTTCATAGTATCCATTGATATTGGAAATATATCTCAAACCAGTAAATATGATGGAACTAAATACCATGCATCTTTCATTAAAGAATTCGGTAATCTCTACAAGGAATCAGTTTAAATAAATAATTTTATTACCACCAAAATCTTATTCAAAACATTCATAGGAGATGTTTTATAATGGTATAATAAATTGTCTCAACATTATATCTCATAATTAGAAGATTTGGTCAATGTTTTAGCTAAATAATTTCAACAAAATGATCTTCCAAAAAATTATCTTAGTCACTTTATCAATGCTAGGAAATCACCCTTAGAATTAGTTCATGCTTTCATCAAATGATGGAAATCAATAACTCATGTAACAAATCACAACATGACTAATGATAATATCTTCAAACTATTCCCTTCAATATAAAGTTAGAATTTTTTATACACAAACTTTAAATGAAACATTTGATTAAGCTAAAAGATAATATTTCCTTATGAAACAATCTGAGTGAACCCATAGCTCAACCAAGGAATATTTCCAAACTTCAACTAATGTAATTACAAGTATTAATCCTTAAATGAAATTAGAAGTAGCTAAAACAAAGAATCAATTTTTTTACCTACCCATCATTAATAGTACCACAAATGAAGTAATTATTATCTCCATCTAAACCTTTAACCTATAACAATAGCGCCCCCTGCCATCATGGTATGATCCTAATAAATTCTATTGGTTCCATGCTGATATTGGTCATTGTCATGAAACATGTGTATTTATTAAATTTATAATTCCATCATGTTAGGTGACATATTTTACCATGAAGATATGATCAAATTACATCATCATGATTATCTCAAAGCTTCTTAAGAGAATAGGTTACTAAACCCATATCATCAAAACCTCAAAAAATCCTCTTCTAGTTCTAACACACAACATTAAAATGACAATATATGCTACCAATCATGACCAATATTATACCAACTCTCAGTATGTGAATACAACTAAAGTTATCTATAGACTTAAACATGCTCACAAGGATCCTATCACCAAACTAAAAAATCCTCTACTAATGAAAAATTACTTAAATATACTACAAATATTGTACCTACATCTTTTGAACTAAATAATGAACCACTTCCATGACCAAAACCCTAACCTGACTCTCATACACCCATGAAAAATGACATACCTCATAAACCTTGTGTTGGTTCTTCATCCTCTAAATCACATTAGAATTTTTAAAAAGAACTTAGCTTGATGCCTTCAAAAATTCCCCTTATGGAACTAGTTCGAACTTCATATCATCATAAATTCCTTATGCAAAAATTACAAAACCTTAAAGAACCATAATCTCATGATTTGAAAATGCCTTCTAACAATCCTCCACTTACAAAAGTCCACACAATTGAAATAATTTCCACATCTTTAAATTCATCGATAGAATTTATAAAAAAATATATGATTAATGATGAGAATATTTTTCAATCAATTGGTATACCTCTCTTTATTAAAATATGAATCAATAATACTATCATTAAAAAAGTATTAGTAGATGGAGGATCAAGAATTAATGTCACCTCTCTTTGGTTAATTAAACAAATCAGATACACCAAAGAAAATCTTAAAAAAACATGCCTCACATGTAGAGAATTTGATAAAAACCAATCAAAAACCACTTGGTTTCATTTGGCTTCCACTTAACATTAGACCTAAGACAATTCACACTAATCTCATGGTTGTTGATTTCCCTTTATCTTAAATTATACTCCTTGGTTGCCCATGGACACATCGTATACATGCCATTACTTCTCTAGGTAATAAATGTATCAAATTAATAAATAATGGAAAATGCTACAAACATGAAGTTGATCCCAATCCATAGAGTATTCAACTACCAAATCCTAAATCTCAGTGTCATATTCTGACTATTTCCCATATCAACAGTGTACCTCTACCTAAATTTGTTAACATGCATTCTGATTTACATGTTACTCTCACCAATTCAAATGATGGTGAACTAAATGAATTGTAAAATACTTGAAATAACACTATATTACCTTCTTATATAGAGGAATGGATTCCTCCTTATTTATTCCCATGTGATTGTACCATTCCCTTACTTGATGATACTACCTCCCCCTCCATGTGATTCATATGAAGCCTCTTACACAAAAGATTATTTCACTTTTAATGAATATGGAGTGGAAAAATTATTTCAATATCCTTTAACTATGTTTTAATGCTTTTGGATTCAAAAGATAAACATATAAGTAGTAAATTTGTTTGAGTGCTAATCAAGTACTATTTAGAGATTAACAATGTAATATAATATTGTAATAATATGTATCATTTATCCATGTGCAATAAATACAATAAGTAAAAAGAAACTAAGGGATAAAGAGAGCATATCTTATGTGTTATTTTATTCTAGATTATGGTAGTGATCAAGAATCATCACATGATTGTCTTATAGGTTTGGTCTTTAATCATTTTGTATTCTAACTATTTTTTACTTCTAAAAAGTTGCATTGATTTGAGACAGTAACGCAAATGCTTATGCCCACCTCTGATGCAAGTGTCTAGTAAGAGATATGCACATGAATGACTTAAAATTTGGACTAGACCTATAGTACCCCATGTAATTTTTCTGTCATAATTTATGTATAACTGTGTGTTAGTTCTAGATAATAAGAAACCATATTTCATTTTCATTGTACCTCTTGCAACCTAGTAAACAGAGGTTAGTAACGTGAGTCAAGCTAGTCCTAACAACCTTATTTATTGTTAAGTGTTGCCTACATAACCAATACTCCTAAGAGGGCCTTGGACTCACATGTAGTTATCCTTGATATGCATAAATGTGGAATTGTAAGTGTGACTATATGTTCTTTCTCCTATGAACCCTTGGTACAAGTGATGCAATGGTATATTTGACCTATTGAATGCCTCAGATATTTGATTCAGTGTTATAGTAGAATTTGATAGCTTGAAATAAAAAATACTTTCTAATTATACAATTACCTTATCGAATTGGTAGGTTCCTTAATTAGACCATAGCCTTTATATATATAGGAACCTTTTGACTTTGAATTACAACCTAGTGACATGCAAAAATTTGTTCATAAGGTAAGGAAAGAGGGATAAAAATATGGTCATAAAGTGAAATATGTAGAAAAATATAAAAAGATAAGCCTAGATAGTTGAATCAAAGCTAGACACTAATGTTAACACTAGTGTCCAGGATGGATGCAAATGTTCAAGGGTTAAAAACATACCAAAAAATACACAATAGGCAGGGATCTATGACATGCATTGGATGAAGATAAATAGATGCAAAACATAGGCCTAAGTGGTAGATAAATCAAGTAAAATAAAATGAAATTGAAGAGGTCCATAAGAGATCACAGCACTCTATGCCTAATTCTCTATGAAATGTATGTACATATAAGAAGACTAGAAATATGTGTAATTATACCAAAATGGGTGTCTGTATTTTCCCCCTTTTAATCTAATAATACAGGAAAAAAATTGAAATTACTAGTTTAAATAAAAAATATGTATACTGTGGTGTGGATAACACACCTTATCTTCACTTGAGTGCTTCTTCAATATTTCATTTCGAACATTAACTATAACAAAAAATATACCAAAAAATTAAATCAACATATATAATCTGTATGTAGGCCATAATAAAAAGTAACATAAATAAAGAGAATGGATAGAGTATACTTATGCTTATGTCGCATGGTAAATGGTTCTAGAGTGATGAAAATTGGAGAAGTAGATATGGGGCTTGCAACCTAATCCATATTCTAGCTAGGAAAATGAGTGAGCCTATAATTGGTCAAGTGTGTTGTACCTAGAGTAGGGAGAGTTGGGAGGTGATAATAAGGAAGAGTGGTGATTTATCCATTGATAGTATCATTTCTCAACAAGCACAACTCAATTGAAAAATATGTGTGCATGTATAACTCGGTATAGGGTGAATGATGTAATCAAGTTCACCCTAAAACTTGGTGAGACTAGGTGATTTAATCCCTCAAATCACACCAAAAAGAAAAAATAACCATTATAGATGGGTAATGTTTAATACAATATGTGAAAGTTTAATCAGGGTATTAGTATGTAAAAAATTTTGTGCTATGTTGATATTCCATAAAAGAGTTTTGAAAGCTGAAATTGGTTTAGATTTTGAAATATTAGGCACATATTGTATAGCATATGTACCTTGGATATGTCTCATGCTGAAATTGTGTATAGTAAATGGTACCAATATATAGAATCTTGCCACAATAGTGAATCCAAATCATATATTGTGTATGTTTTTGCCAATTTGGAAACTATGTAAGTATGGACAACATGCTTCCAATGTATGCCCCCACTATGTATAGAAATTTTTTGAAAACTATAATAAGTACCAATGTGAAGGATATTGTTATGCCTATTTTCTACACCCCCTAAATTTTTCAAAATAAATACTTGTTATCATAAAGATAACCCTGTCATGAAACTTAAAACTGTGTCGGGGACCCTATTGATTGATAGTATTTTTAGATGCATCTTTGATTATAAAATAGTAATGATTGATAGATAGAATTTTACTTATGTTTCTAAGTGGTTTAAAAAATCATGATGGATTAAATATGCATATATAGTTGTGTGTGATCAGTTGTTTTGATGATTCAGTTCAGTTTGAGATAGTTTCAGTTGGAAAATGCATTTTCAATTTTGACAGATTTGAAATGGTTCTTTGATTTTCATTGATTTGATCAGAATAGATAAAGGTAATATGACTTTTTGAAAAACATTACATTCAAAATTGATATATTTGAAAACTATTCTGATGGTATACATTTTATGTATGGTTCAGTTTCATTCACTACTGATGATATAATGGTTATTTAAGGAACTAAAATACTTAAGTTGATATTCTATTTCATCTAGATTGCAGCCTTGTTTTTTTATATGATGATCTTGTTCCTTGAATATTGGTTAAGATCATGATTACCTAGTTGATATTATAAGTCTCAATCATCTTAATATTTGAATAAGTATTCAAAATTGGTGAATATAACATCAATGCATACACACCATTCTACATATCTCATTGGGCATAGACTTATAAAAGTTGGCTATCAACCTTTTACTTGTTTATGAAGCAAAATGCCAATATTATAAGGAATTATTTTAACTTTAAAAATTTTATATTTATGATCAATTACTTTAAGTCCAAAGGGGCCTATCGTAAGTTGAATGGCATAACTTTAGATCATGATGCTAGGGCATTGATTTTTGTTAAGGTTGTAAATTCATCATGAATTATGTTTTGCCTAAGTATAAAGTATAATTTTGAAAGGCCTTCAGTGTAAATGCAAAATATTTTCATTGATTCGATGGTTTACTAAGATGGTGTCTAGTTGGCATTTGGATCTATCATAGCTTGGTCAAGTTGGTATAGGCATTTAATTTGAGGCATATTCTCTATACTTCAAGATCGGTATGAGGATTTGGTAGTGTGAAAAATTAATCCAAAACTGATTTATTTGATTCAAGGGGGCTAGTTAAGGTTTTAGCATGAAGATTAGTAATGGATAATTTTATCAAAATCGATAAATAAGTTGGTAGGTTTCTTAAGTACATGTTTAGTATATGAATTCCAATCCAATTTAGACACATCATAGAGTTTGTTACGGAGGTAAGTTGGAAAATAAAAGTCTCAATTTTTTTGGTTATTGTTCATAGTTATAAGCTCGATGTGGGAACAAATCCCTGGTCAGATAAGTGTTGAGTTTCAAAGCAAAGTTTGGTAAAGAATATTGGGCAAGAACCTTCAAGTGCACATTCAAGTATGTTTTGAATAAGTTTCAAGAGTTTTGGAAGATTTTTTTTTGTGGATCTTTGAGAAAGTTTATAGTATATAAAATAAATAACTCTTTAATGCATGAACAAAATATGATAGTCTGCATGAACATTGCTCAAAGTTCTAGTATTTCATGAATGGTTTTTTTTGAAAGGTGTGGATTATAATGTGAAAATACAAAGGTCCTATTGTGTGTAGACTTTTTGAAGAGAAATGATATTTGTTTTGAAATATTATGAGAATGTTTTGATAGACTATGTAGGATTACAAGATAAATTTTTTTTTGTAGATGCTTCATGTAATAGAGATTCTAATTGTTTAGTGAGAACATCCTCGACTCAGTTCTTTTGGTGAAATCATCTGCATGTAATCATTTGAAGTTATGATGTTCTCTTCTAATTTTGCATAGTTTGTCTTTTCTTCTTGGATGATTGAATGAAATTTTGGGTTATCCATAAAATTTAGATAAAATGGACTTAAGGGTTCTGGTTATCATCAACATGTATTATTGAGTGCCTGTGTATTCATTTTTTATTCATCTTAAATAATTTATGAAATTCTCTCCATGTGCATTTTGGATTTTTGGTTTTAACATTATTGGATCTGTGAAAGATAAATTTGACTATTTCAAAGCTAAGTTTAGAGAATATTAAAATAGTCTGAGAAAATCTTTTTGGCCTAGTTACATGGGATATGTTTAAGATTTTGGTGATATTCAAAATATGGTTGAAAGTTAGGATTTTTTGGTTATCATTTGCATGTATATAAAGGTTTCATTATTTTATGGCATAAGTTTTATTAAACCCTTTTGTGTACATATGTGCTAAAGTTTTGTTGATTTCCCTTGACCATCTAAATGATTGTCTTCTACACGACTAAAGTTTTTATCAGTTATGTATATAAAAAGATGTTTGCTTTGATTTGAATTATTTGTCAAATGAATAAATAATCAAATATATTTTGGTTTGAATTGGTATTGGACCTAGGGTTTATGTCTCAAGTCAAATCTATGATTAATGTTTAAGTATTTTCCTAGACAAAGAAATAAATGAGTTCCGAAGTGGTAATGGAATTGATAAGAAATGAGCAGTTTTAGTTTGGTACATTCAAAAGATCATTATAAAATGGCTATGGTCTGGAATAAGAAAAATATTGAAATGATTCAATGCATACATTTTTGAAGTTACATATGTGGTTGAGAATAGATTGATAATGCTTTTCAGATTGGCTCTGTTAATGAATTTTTGGGATAGTCATTTTGAGGGGTGATAATTTGTTTTGATTTAGTTGTCTATTTTGTAATTCATGTAATAAAATGATTAATAGATATATATCTATAAAAGATCAGTGTATTCCTATAGATTTATATGCATGAAGATGATAAGATATAATATATAGTTTGTTTAAATTTTGATAAAGTATGAATTAAGATTTTTATCCTAAGTATATGGTGTTTGGTCTCTAAAGGATTTTGCATGCACAAAATAGTATGTCTCAAACATATTTTATATGTGATAGTTTGCATATATTTTGAGAATTGATGATTTTGGTAGGTAGAAATAGAAACTACCCATGCTAAAGATCTTAGGAACATGGTCATTCCTTCTTAAGCACCTTCTCCTTCCCATAGAGAGCCTATCATGAAATGTAAGAGGTTGAATCTAGCTAGTGCCCATAGTAAACTTCTCTTAAGATCTAAAAGGTTGCATTTGGGAGTCCAATAGTATGCTAGTAGGAGGAAGACAATTGGTATTCCACCTTCAACTACTGAAAAGAGGACTACTAACAATTAATCTGAGTTAGAGACACCAAGGGAAGTCATAATGTTGAAGAAAATCAAGTTGGAAATTGATGAGAACACCACAGATTCAAGGATGAGATTAATGTCATTTCCTCCTACTGAGATGGAATACAATGTTTGTCTTCATGAAGAAGACAAGCATGTGATTTAAATGTTATCTAATTCAGAGGATTATTAGATGTATAAAGGATAAATTTTATTTTAGTGTTGAAATTTTTCATGACAAATCTTGATATTTCAGTTTGACACTTTGATTTTCAGACTTTGATAAATTTTGATAACTTTGAAATACAGTAATTTTATGATACATAATTATATATACTTAAGTTAATTAATATGCATTATGAATTAATATGAATATGATTTATCAATTTTTGACGTATTTATTTTATGATTAAAATATGTATTCTATTATATTATTAATTAATAGGGGTCTTCACCCATTAAGATTAGTACCCCAGATCTATATTTAATAACATGATTAATTAAAATTTTAAATCTTAATTAAACATGTCCTTAACCAATTATAGTTTATAATCAATTGACTTTGTTAAAATTCAATTAGCTAATATAATCTAATAACTAACTAAATTTAGTTATAACTATTTGCAACCAAGTTTGAAGGTATAAGAAGATATCAAGGACTCATTTGAAGGTAAAATAACAATAGGTATTGAGGACTTACACATTTTCTGAAGTCAATCATTCGTCTTTCTTTTTTCTATGCAACTTTTCTGAGATAGTACAATTTTTACAGATAAACTTAATGTTACTTTATCTGACAGTTGAGTAATTACTTATGCAACACAGGTATATCCAACTTTATTTATCATTTAATATTGATTCTCTAAATTTTTTTAAGCTTAACATCTTTTGTTGATTGTTATTTATAGTTCTATGCACAAATTCTAAGTATTCAACTTGAATAATGATGAACATTTCGCTATTTTTTGACACTTTTTAAATCTATTTTGATTGTAAAGTTGTCATTCAAATTTTTGTAAAGAAATAATATTGGTTTTCTCAATAAAATTATCTTTTTCTGCTAAGATGACTCTCCTTTTGAGAATCACATACTCTTTATAATTTATTTGACTGTAACTTTAATATAATTAAATCTTTCATATTTCTTCTAAAGCTAATTTTTGTTTCTGTTTTAGGTTATCTACTTTATTTTAGTTTTTAATCATTAGTTTCTTATTTTAGATTTTGTTTTTTATTTATTTATTTCGATAATGATTAATCTTTCTTAGATTTCGATTTTCTTATTTTTGTTTAGAGTTTAAAATCTTTTAAGTTTTTAGACTTAATCTTTTTAGTTCATTTTATTTTTTGTTTTATAGATTAATTATTAGATAGTTTAATTCATTGTTTATTTCTATTCGAGTTTAATTTTAATGTTGTTTGGTCTTTGTCTTTATTCAATTCTTTAGTTTCAATAGTTGTCTTAATTAGATTTTATACATTAGTTGTTTAATTTTTTATTCATTTAAAGTTAGTTGTTTGATAATCATTTCATAGCTTAACACGTGTTAGTCCCTTTCATTTATTTTTAGACTTTATTTTAATTAGTTTCTAATTTTTTTCAAGTCTTTAAATTAATGGATTTTGTTTATTTAGATTTAGATTGATAGATAATTATTTTATGCTAGATTTGGTTTTAGTTTGGTTTGATCTTTTAATCTTTTCCATTTTAATTAGTTAGTCCTTATAGCCTTAGTAGTTTGTTTTCTTAATAGTTTGTTTGTCTTTCTCTTTAAAGTTTGTGTCTTGTTTAAATTATTTACTTATTTGTTATCTTTTCTCTAAGTTTAGTTGTGTGTTTTTCTTAGATTCCTTTAGTTTGTTTGTTATCTCACTCTTTTGCTTAAGTGATTAAATGTATTATCTCTCTTTATCTTAAACACGTCTTCTTCTTTTTTTGTCATCTTCTAGAATTAATTGAAAAATATTACAGCAAGAAGTGAAATATCATTGAAAATATGAATACTTATTGAATCAGAATTTTATTCTTCAAGAGACTAACTCATAGGTTTTCTCTATTAGATAGAATAGATTATAGATTCTTATCTTAACTGATTCATGATTTGATAAATGGATTTTTTATTGTTATAATTAAATAATTTGCTTTGATAACTTGTTGATTATTTCCCAAAATTTATAATAAAAAATCCCTCATATTTTTAGGATCTTAAATGAACCTTTAGAACCCCATGATTAGACTGGTATGATTATAAATTGACCTTTGTGATAGGCAAAAGGGTTGATTCATTGATGGTATAATTTGTATCTTCAATAAATTTAGCAACTCAATTAGAAAAATCATTCAAAAATCTAAATTATTTTAAGTTTTGTTTTCTTCTTGATAATGGTTCTTGGAGGTCAACAACCTCTTATTATTAAACTTTTAATAACTTTAGAAGATGATCAAGTTGATGTTTCTTTCAATCTAACAGGTTTCATATAGTATAATCATCTTGAAAATCTTCATCAAGTTATTGAAGTCATAAATCAGGAAGAACAAATTATAGAATTTGAAAATGATTAGTATTCAAATCTTATGTGTGAGACTTAATGTGATATTCTGAATTCAAATAGGAGAATTTGAGAAGATAGAGATAGAGTTTTAGTTACTACTCCTAGGCCTAAAACTCATTTTATTTTTTATTTTTTTCCATTTGATGATTTTATTGTACCCACTAAAACTATTGTTATAAATTTTCATTTAAATCAAGAGCATCAAGTTTAAGATAATCACTCTATTTAGGTAGAAATTGGTAAAACTTTCAATGGGAGATCAACTAGTGGGAGAACTATTGGTACTAGAGTAGAGATTAGAATATCTGCTTCACAGGTTGTAAAATAATAAAGAACAAGATGAGCTCACTAAAAATGAAGATAAAGTAGAAGCTCAGACAGATCTTTAAATAGATATAGTACCATAAATTTTATCTAATCTAATCAATATCAAAAATCATCTTGGTAAGTTACCTTCTCTTAAGGGATTGAATATACCAAAGTTTTTTGGTGCTGCTGGACAATTTTGGGAAGACCACTTAGATTATTTTAAATTAGTTTATGCCACTCTTGAAATAACTAATAAAAAGATATGTTTAAATTTTTTTGTCTAAATATTAGAAGGAAAAGCTTATCAATCATTTGTTAGTCTACCTACTAAAGTTATTGATAATTGAAGAGGTGTAAAAGACTGGTTAGAATTATCTTTTGGAAAACCAAAGAATATTTTGGTTTAGTTAATGATATTTTAAATATTTATTTATATCTTGGTTAAAATATGTATCATTTCATTTTTAAATTTATCAAGCTACATCAAAAGATCTTAGATGATCTTAGACCTTCAAAAAAGCTGTCTAGACTTTATCTTTGCAATGTTTTACCTTTAAAATATAAAATGGCTTTAGAAAATAAATATATTATAGAATATGATGAAACTATGAGATTTTGTATTGAATATGAAAATAAACTTAAACTTATTGGTTTTAAAGATAGGTCTTCTATAGACTTAAATTCAGATAATGCAAAAATATTAATGACTATACAAAGTCTAGGCAATGAGTTGGTCATTGTTAAAAGACAGTTTAATGGTAAACTTTATTTCTCAAATAGAATAATAAAGAATATAAAAATGATTATATTTCTTATTACTATAATATTTTTGAACTTGATCATAATCCTGACACATGTCAAGTTATTATTAAATTTAAGAAATATCTTCAACGAAAAGATGAAATAACTGAAGATCTAACATATAATATAAACACTCTCGATCATCCCTTAGAAAATAAGAATATTTATGTTATAAATACTAGGAATAAAGATTATAATTCTCCTCAGAATAATAAAATAGCAAATGATAAATCTTCTTTTGATGATAAAGGTAAATTAGTTCAAAATAATGCTAATAATTCTAACAATAATACTACACAAAATAATTTTTTTATAACTAGATATAATAACAGTCAATATCAAAATTATAAATCTAAAAAAATTAAACAAATTGATGCTAAGACTTATAATATAATTGATGACTTGTCAACAATTAAATCTGGTTTTTCTTTGCTACAAGTATCTAGTCTTTTGGGACAGCTTGATAAGATTAATGAAGCAGTGAAAAATCTCAAAGTTGATGTAAGTTTGCAAGAAGAAAATTTTGAACACATTTATGCTCAACATTTTGACCCTCTTATTGATTATATTCATCCTTTATATGTCACAGTTAATATTTCTAATAAAATAATTTATTATTGCATTTTAAATACAAGTGCTTCAAAGAATATCATGTCTAAGTGCATTATAGATTAATTGAGTATATCTTATAAAGTAGATAGTAGAAAATTTATTGGTTTTGATTCTAGACAAACTAAAAGTTATGATAAGTTTTATGACATAATTATTAAAATTATGTAGGATGAATGGATTAGATGTATGACTAAAGTTCAAGTGTTAGATATTCTTAGTAATTATGCAATGTTGTTAGGAAGGGATTGGTCTAAGGTAATCAGGGCTTTCATTGAAAAAGATATAATATAGATTCCTATTAATAATAAGATTGCATTAATTAAGAGGAAAGATTTTTAAGGTACACCAATTGAATCACCTCATTCATATAATATTTATTACATTAAAATTAAAAATAGAACTTATGAATTATTGAATGTAGATGAACCAAAAAACTAACATAAAAAAATATTTAAAAAGAATATTTTATGGTCTCTTTACATTGATGGAACTTGTTCTCAACAAGATAATGGTGTTGAAATTTATCTGATATCTCCTGTTGGTAAAATATGTTCTTATGCTTTCAAATTATCTTTTGAAAATATTAATAATACAATAGAATTTGAAGCATTATGTTTAGGGTTAGAAAAGGCCATAGAGTTGAATGTTAAACATTTATAAGTTTTTGAATATTCAGAGCTAGTAATAAGACAAGTTTGTAAGATCTATAAAACTAATCAAACTCATTTTCACCATTATACATAAAAGTTTTGGTCATTACTTGATCATTTTGAAGCTTTTAATATCACACATATTCTTAGAGAATTCAATGTTAGAACTAATAAGCTTGAAGTTTATCTTTCTAATCCAACTTTGAGTGAGACTGAATCTACTATGGATTTTTTTTTAGTTGAAGTTTCTCATTTTAAGATTCTTGATTTGAATGATAGTTGACCAATGTTTAGTTGTGATGATCATATAGATTCATTCCTTAAAGGTCATTATTTTGATCATGATGACTATTTATTAAATTATGGTGATTATTTGCAATTAAGTACTAATAGATTACCTGTTAGTTTGGTAAGTCTAAAATCTATGTTTTCACCTAACGATCAGTTAAAACTCTCTAAAACAGAAGAGCCATCAAGAAGAATCATAAATGAAACTATTCTTATTAATTTGGGTACTGAAGAAATTCTTAAGTATATTTATTTAAGAATTCAAGTGACTGAAAATGAGAAGGTTAAGTTCATTAAATTATTTAAAGAGTTTATTGATATATTTGCATGGCCATACAAGAATTTTAAAGGTTATGATACTAATATTATTGAACATAGTATTCATATTAATTTTGGTATCAAACAAGTTAAGAAAAAAATACAAAGAATCAAACTTTTGTTAGAGGACACCATTAACAAAGAGTTGGATAAGATGATTTATGTTGGTGTCATTTTTCTTGTAACATATTCAGAATGAAGAGCTAATTTAATTTTGGTTAGAAATAAAAATGGTGATATTAGATTATATGTTGATTTTAGAGATCTAAATAAAGCTAGTGTAAAATATAATTTTCCTCTACCAAGCATCGATCAGATTTTGCATCAAGTTGTTGAATCTAAATTGATGTCTTTATTAGATGGATTTTTAAGTTATAATCAAATTTTTGTGAATCCTGATGATAGACATAAAACTATTTTCATCAAACATATAGATACTTTTGCTTATAACAAAATGCCTTTCAGTTTGATGAATGCAAGAGCTACTTTTCAAAGGGCTATGCATGTGTATTTTGATGATCTAATAGGCATAGTTATTCAATTATATTTATATGATCTCACCATTCATTCTAAAATAAGAAAGAAGCATTTAGACAACATTCATGAAGTATTCACAAGATGTAAAAAAATTTGATACTTTTTTAAATCCAAAAAAATCTATTTTTGGTGTGATTGAGGGTAAGTTATTAGGACACATAATTTTTAAAGAAGGTATTTCTATTGATCTTGAATGTGTTAAAGTAATTAAATAAATTCCTCCTCCCAAGGATAAATCAAGTTTAAGATCTGTCTTTGGTAAGATTAATTTTGTTAAGAAATTCATTTTTGATTTTGTTAACAAATTTAATCATTTATAATTACTACTTAAGAAAGATAAAACATATATTTGAGATGAAAATACAGAATTAGCATTTAATTATGTTAAAAATGCAATTATAAGTACTCATGTCCTTACTAAAATTAATTTGAAGAAAGCATTTGTTTTTTATGTTAATGCTACTAAAAAGGTTACATAAGCTATAATAACTAAAGACTTTAGAAATAATGAAGAAAAACCAATCGATTATATGAGCCAAGTTTTAAAAGATGTAGAAACTAAGTACCCCCTTATTGAGAAATTTATTTTCTCATTAATTATTTCTTTAATTAAATTTTGATACTTGTTAATGGGAAACAAAGTTTTTATGCAATCTAAGGTACCTGTTTTGTCTTATCTTTTAAAACAACTATTCAAGGAAGACTTGCTAAGTGGATCTTATGCATTCAAAAATTTGATCTTGAATTTGAAACTTCTAAAACTATTAAAGGTAATGAACTAATAAAACACTTAGATAAAAATTCTACTTTAGATATTAATGTCTTAGTTTTATCAGTTGATGAAAATCTAAATGTCAAACCACATTTGAAAACAATGAAGGTTGTTGAGTTTTTAAAAAAAATTAAATTTGGTTTTGAAATGAATGAATGAGAATGTTTGTTAGCTAAAGATGATTGGTACCATGATTTAGTTTATTATTTTCAAAATAAGTCTTGTCCTAATAACTTAAATAAAAAATAAAAGCATTCTTTAAGACTAAAATCATAAAATTTATGTTTAGTAGAAAGTTTTATGTTTTATCGTAATCGTGATGGAATATTGTTAAGATGTCTTACACATAATCAAAACCAAAAAATTCTTAGGAGCTGTCATGAAGGAAACTATGGTAGATATTATGTTGCAAAAATAATAACTTATGAGATTTTGAGATTTGGTTATTATTGGTCTATTTTGTTTCAAGATACTTATAAGTTAGTCCGTTCTTGTATGCCTTGTTAGATATTTATTGGAAGGGATAAACTACATGTAATGCCTTTTAAATTTGGTTATTCTTGAAAAACTTTTTAAAAAATGAAGCATTGACTTTATTTCAGATATTCATCGAGCTTCATCTGCAGGTCATAGATATATTTTGATAGCTATGTATTATTTCACCAAGTGACCTGAGGCCAAAGCACTTAACATTCAGTAACAGGTGAAATAATTTTTTTTCTAAAAAATCAGATTTTCTCTAGATTTGAAGTTACATATGAGCTTATTTTGAATAATATATCTCAATTCATTTTAAATGAATTATTAAGAAATTATTCTATTATTTCTAGTCATTCGTCTAAGTACTATCCACAAGAAAACAAATAAGTTGAATGTACAAATAAAAATATAATTTCTTTTATGAAGAAACTAGTTTATGATAAAAAAAAATACATTAGCATCTTAAAATTTTTGAAGCCTTATGGGCTGATAGGACTATTGTTAAGGTAGCAACTAGTTATTGGCCTTTCATGTTAGCATATAGATTTGAAGCTATTTTTCCAATAAAAATTTAGATTTCTTCAGCTACGACTACTTTACAATATGTATCTAAAGATATAAATTTAATAGAACAAATATTGCATGATTTAGTATTTCTTGATGAATCTAAAGCAACAACATTACATAAATTTAAAAAAGCTAAGCAAAAATTTTTAAAAAAATCGATAAAAAAGTTTCTAGTAAAAATTTTAATGTTGGTGACTTAGTTTTATATTGGGACAACGCTCATGAAGACCCTAGAAAACATCATAAGTTTGATACATTATGGCTTGGACCTTACAAAATTACCATAGTTCTTGGAAACAATGCATTTCATCGTAAGGATCTTGAAGAAAATTGGTTATGTTACTCAGTGAATGGCCATCACTTGAAATTATTTTATGATTAGTTATCTTTTTATTGTTCTTTTGCTTTGTTTTCTACTTTCTTTTTATTTTTTATTTTTTTTCTATGTTTCATTGTTTATTTATTGTTTTGTTTTCATTTTCCATTTTGGTTTGTTGTGCTTTGCTTTTGAAATAATCAATGAAAGTTTGTGGATGGATAATATCACATTATGAAGAAAAAATTCAAAGATGTAAAAGTAATGAAAATATCATTTATTTTTAAAATTACTTTTATAAATTCATTTTTTTGTAATAAATGAATAATATGGTTGAATTGTATTTTGTTGTTATAGTATTACTTCATTTTTAGATCTTGTGTTTGAGGCATTTGTAATTGATTGTGCATCCAACTCAAGCTTCCACATTATTCATTTTCCTTTCTTTATGCCATGCTAGTCAAACAATCTATTCCTTGTCAAAATTCATTATTTAAGGGGTTTGTGCTTAGCTACTTGAGAAATTATTTTCTTGGATCACACTCTCAAAACAAAATTTATTTTATATGATAGACAATTTATTGCTGCTTAAAGTTATTTCACAAAATTGACTAGCAAGGTCGTTAGTGTTACGTCTATTTTCTACACTCAAATTTTTCAAAATCAATACTTACTACCATAAAGATGACCCTGTCATGAGACCTAAAACTATGTCAGAGACCCTATTAATTAATATTATTTTTATATGCATCTTTGATTATGAAATACTAATGATTGATTGATGAAATTTTATTTATGTTTCTAAGTGGTTTTGAAAATCATGATAGATTAATGAATAAAATATGCATATATAGTTGTGTGTGATTAGTTATTTTGATGATTAAATTCATTTAGGATAATTTTAGTTGGAAAATGCATTTTTAGTTTTGAGATATTTGCAATGGTTTTCATTGATTTGATTAGAACAGATAACGGTGATATAACTTTTTGAAAAACATTATATTTGAAATTGATACATTTTAAAACTGTTATGAAGGTATACATTTGATGTATGGTTTAGTTTCTTTCACTACTATTGATATAATGGTTATTTGAGGAACTAAAATGCTTAAGTTGATATTCTATTTCATCTAGATTGCATCCTTATTCTTTTATATGATGATCTTATTACTTGAATATTAGTTAAGATCATGATTACCTAGTTGATATTCTAAGTCTCAATCATATTAATATTTGAATAAGTATTCAAAATTGGTGAATATAAAATCAATGCATACACACCATTTTTCATATCTCATTGGGCATAGACTTATAAAAATTGGCTATCAACCTTGGACTTGTTCATGAAGCAAAATGCCAATATTCTAAGGAATCATTTGAAATTTAAAAAGTTTATATTTATGATCAATTACTTTAAGTCCAAAGGGGCCTATCGTAAGTTGCATGACATAACTCTAGATCACGATGCTAGGGCATTGACTTTGGTTAAGGTTGTAAATTCATCATGAATTATGTTTTGCCTAAGTATAAAGTATAATTTTGTAAGGCCTTCGATGTAAATGTAAAATATTTTTATTGATTTGATGGTTTGTTGAGATGGTATCTAATTGGATTTTGGATCCATCATAACTTGGTCAAGTTGACATAAGCATTTAAGTTGATGCATATTATCAATACTTTGAGATTGGTACGAGGATTTGGTGGTGTAAAAAATTAATGCAAAACTAATTGCCTTAATTCAAAGGGACTAGTTAAGTTTTTAGCATGAAGATTAGTAACATTTCTTAAGTACATATTTAGTTAATGAAGTCCAATCCAATTTAGACACGTCATAGAGTTTTTTACAGAGGTAATTTGGCAAATAAAAGTCTTGATTTTCTTGGTTATTGTTCATAGTTACAAGCTTGATGCGAAGAGTGAAGCCTTGATTAGATAGTTGTTGAGTTGCAGAGTGAGGATTGGTGAAGAATATTGGGCAAGAACCTTCAAGTGCACATTCATGTATGTTTCAAATAAGTTTCAAGAGTTTTGGAAGAATTTGTTTTGTGGATCTTTGAAAAAGTTTACAGTATATGAAAGAAATAACTCTTTGATGTATGAACAAAGTATGATAGTCTACATAAACATTGTTCAAAGTTCTGGTATTTCATGAATGGTTTTCTTTGAAAGGTGTGGATTATAATGTGAAAATACAAAGGTCCTACTGCATTCAGACTTTTTGAAGAGAAATGATATTTGTTTTGAAATATTCTAAAAAAAAATGATAAACCATGTGGGATTATAAGATAAAAAAATTTCGCCGATGGTTCATGAAACAGATATTCTATTTGTTTAGTGAGAACAACCTTGACTTAGTTATTTTAATGAAATCATTTTCATGTAAACATTTGAATTTGTGATGATATTTTCTAAGTTTGCATATTTTATCTTTTCTTCTTGCATGATTGAACCAAATTTTGGGTTATCCATAAAATTTGGAAAAAATGGAGTTAAGGGTTCTGTTATCATTAACATATATTATTGAGTGCCTATGTATTCATTTTCTATTCATCTTAAATAAATATTTAGAGTCTTTCCACATGCATTTTGGGTTTCTAGTTTTGACATTATTGGGTCCATGAAAGATAAATTTTACTATTTTGATGTTGATTTTAGAGAATAAAAAAATACACTGAGAAAATCTTTTTGGCCTGGTTACATGGGATATGTTGAGGATTTTGGTGATAATCAAAATATGGTTGAAAGTTGGGATTCTCTATTTATTGATTACATGCATATAAAGGGTTCATTATTTTATGGCATAATTTTTGTTTAACCCTTTCGTGTACATATGTGCTAAAGTTTTGTTGATTTCCCTTGACCATCTAAATGATTATTTTCTACAGGACTCAAGTTGTTATTAGTTATGTATATAAAAAGATGTCTGCTTTGATTTGAAGTATTTATCATATGAATAAATAAGCAAATATATTTTGGTTCAATTGGTATTAGACCTAGGGTTTATGTCTCAGGTCAAATTTGTGAATAATGTTTAAGTATTTTTCTAGACAAAGAAATAAATGAGTTTCGAAGTGGTGATGGAATTGATAAGAAATCAGCAATATCAATTTGGTATATTTGAAAGATCATTGTAAAATGGCTATGGTATGGAATAAGGAAAATATTGAAATGATTTGATGCATACATTTTTTTAATTACATATGTGGTTGAAAATAGATTGATAGTGCTTTTCAGATTGGCTTAGTTGATGAATTTTTGGGATAGTCATTTTGAGGGTTGATTGGTTGTCTATTTTACAAGTCATGTAATAAAATGAATAATGGATATATATCGATAAAGGATTAGTTTGTTCCTATAGATTTATACGCATGAATATGATAAGCTAAAGTATATAATTTGTTTGAAATTTGATAAAACATGAATTAGGATTTTTATCCTAAGTATATGATGTTTGGTTTCTGAAGGATTTTATATGCATAACATAGTCTATGTCAAACATATTTTATATATGATAGTTTGAATATATTTTGAGAGTTGATGATTTTGTTAGCTATAAATAGAAACTTTCCATGCTAAAGATCTTAGGAACATAGCCATTCTTTTTTATGCATTTTTTCCTTCCCATAGAGACCCTGTCATGAAATATAAGAGGTTGAATTTAGTTGGTGCCCATAGTGAGCCTCTCTTAAGATATGAAATGTCAAACATATTTTATATATGATAGCTTGCATATATTTTGAGAGTTGATGATTTTGGTAGCTATAAATAAAAACTTTCCATGCTAAAGATCTTAGGAATATAGCCATTCCTTATGATGCACTTTTTCCTTCCCATAAAGACCCTGTCATGAAATATAAGAGGTGGAATTTAGTTGGTACCCATAGTGAGCCTCTCTTAAGATTTGAAGTGTCAAACATATTTTATATATGATAGCTTACATATATTTTAAGAGTTGATGATTTTGGTAGCTAGAACTAGAAACTTTCCATGCTAAATATCTTATGAACATAGTCATTCCTTCTGATGCACTTTTTCCTTCCCATAGAGACCTTGTCATGAAATATAAGAAGTTGAATTTAGTTGGTGCCCATAGTGAGCCTCTCTTAAAATCTAAAGTGTCAAACATATTTTATATATGATAGCTTGCATATATTTTAAGATTTGATGATTTTGGTAGCTAGAAATAAAAACTTTCCATGCTAAAGATCTTAGGAACATAGACATTCCTTCTGATGCACTTTTTCCTTCCCATAGAGACCCTATCATGAAATATAAGAGGTTGAATTTAGTTGGTGCCCATAGTGAGCCTCTCTTAAGATCTGAAGTGTCAAACATATTTTATATATGATAGCTTGCATATATTTTGAGAGTTGATGATTTTGGTAGCTAGAAATAGGAACTTTTCATGTTAAAGATCTTAGGAACATAGCCAGTCCTTATGATGCACTTTTCCCTTCCCATAGAGACCCTGTCATGAAATATAAGAGGTTGAATTTAGTTGGTGCCCATAGTGAGCCTCTCTTAAGATTTGAAGTGTCAAACAAATTTTATATATGATAACTTGCATATATTTTGAGAGTTGATGATTTTGGTAGCTATAAATAGAAACTTTCCATGCTAAATATCTTAGGAACATAACCATTCCTTCTGATGCACTTTTTCCTTCCCATAGAGACTATCATGAAATATAAGAGGTTGAATTTAGTTGGTGCCCATAGTGAGCCTCTCTTAAGATTTGAAAGGTTGAATTTGGGAGTCCAAGAGTATTTTGGTAGGAGGAAGATAATTGATATTCCACCTTCCACTATTAAAAAGAGTACTATTGAAAGTCAATCTAATCCAGAGACACAAAGGTAAGTTATAATGTTGAATAAAATCAAGTTGGAAATTGATGACAACACCACAGATTCAGGGATGAAATTAGTGTCATTTTTTGCTACTAACATGGAATACAATGTTTGTCTTCATGAACAAGATAAGCATGTGATTGAAGTGTTATCTGATTCAGAGGATTATTGGATGTCCAAAGGATAAATTTTGTTTTAGTGCTAAACTTTTTCATGCCAAAACTTGATATTTCAGTTTGACACTTTGATTTTTAGACTTTGATAAATTTTGATAATTTTGAAATAAAGTAATTTTGGAGTTCTGATACATAATTATATATGTTTAAGTTAATTAATATGCATTATGGATTAATATGAATATGATTTATCAATTTATGAGTTATTTATTTTATGACTAAAATATGTATTTTATTATATTATTGATTAATATGGGTCCCCACCCGTCAAGATTAGTACCCCTGGTCTATATTCAATAACTTGATTAATTAAGACTTTAAATCTTAATTAAACTTGTCCTTAACCAATTATATTTTATAATTAATTGACTTTGTTAAAAGTCAATTAGTTAATATAAATGAATAACTAATTAAAGTTAGTTATAACTATTTGCAAACAAGTTTGAAGGTATAAGAAGAGATCAAGGACTCATTTGAAAATAGAGGAACAATAGGTATTGAGGACTTAGACACATTTTGAAGTCAATCATTCATCTTTCTTATTTTTATGCAACTTCTCTGAGATAGTACAACTTTTGCAGATATACTCAATGGTACTTTATTTGATAGTTGAGTAATTGCTTATGCAACATAGGTATATCCAGCTTTATTTATCATTTAATACTAATTATTTTAAAAAAATTAAGCTTAACAAATTTTTATGATTGTTATTTGCAATCCTATGCACAGATTCTAAGATTTCAACCTGAATAATGATGAGCATTTCACTATTTTATGACACTTTATTGATCTATTTTGATTGTAAAGTTGTCATTCGAGTTTTTGTAAAGGAAAAATGTTAATTTTCTCAATAAAGTTATCTTTTTTCAGCTAAGATGACTCTCCTTTTGAGACTTGCATACTCTTTATAATTTATTTAACTTTAACTTTAATATAATTAAATCTTTGAGAGTTTTTCTAAATCTAATTTTTGTTTCTATTTTAGGTTATCTTCTTAATTTTAATTTTTAATCATTAGTTTTATATTTTATATTTTGTTCTTTCTTTGTTTAGATAATGATTAATCTTTCTTAGATTACTATTTTTTATATCTGTTTAGAGTTTAGAATCTTTTAAGTTTTTAGACTTAATCTTTTCAATTTATTTTATTTTTTGTTTTATAGATTAGTTATTAGATAGTTTAATTCACTATTTATTTCTATTCGATATTAATTTTAATGTTGTTTGGTCTTTGTCTTTATTCAATCTTTTAGTTTCAATAGTTGTCTTAATTAGATTTTATACATTTAGTTATTTATTAATAATCTTTTCTATTCATTTAAAGTTAGTTGTTTGATAATCATTTCATAGCTTAACACTTGTTAGTCCCTTTCATTTATTTTTAGACTTTATTTTAATTAGTTTCTAGTTTTGTTCAAGTCTTTAAATTAATAGGTTTTGTTTATTTAGATTTAGATTGATAGTTGTTTCATTGTTGTTAATTATTTTCTCTTGGATTTGGTTTTAGTTTGGTTTGATCTTTTAATCTTTTCCCTTTTAATTAATTAGTCCTTATATCCTTAGTAGTTTATTTTCTTAATATGTTGTTTTTCTTTCTCTTTCATGTTTGTGTCTTGTTTAGATTATTTACTTATTTGTTATCTTTTCTCTAAGTTTAGATGTGTGTTTTTCTTAGCTTCCTTTAGTTTATTTGTTATCTCACTCTTTTGCTTAAGTGATTGAATGCCTTATCTCTCTTTATCTTAAATATGTCTTCTTATCTTTCTATCATCTTCTAAAATTAATGGGAGAATATTACAACAAAAATTGAAATATCATTGAAAATATGAATACTTACTGAATCATATTTCTATTCTTTAAGAGACTATCTAATTCATAGGTTGTCTTTGTCGGATAGAATAGATTATAGATTATTATCTTAACTGATTCATGATTTAATAAATGGATTTTTTATTTTTATAATGAAATAAGTTTCTTTGATAACTTGTTGATTATTTCCTAGAACTTATAATAAAAAACCCCTCACGTCTTTGGGATCTTAGATGAATCTTTAGAACCCCATGATTAGACTGGTACAATTCTAACTTGACCTTGCAATAGGATAAAGGGTTGATTTGTTGATGATACAATTTTCATCATCAACAAACATGTTTACAAAACATTCTCCCACTATAATCTAGAGATGTTGAATAGGTGTGTAAACCATGCTTCCAAAGCATGCCCCCACTGATTGTTGAAAATGTGAAAACTATGTTTGATTATGTGGAACATGTTTATAAATATGCCCCTACTAAGATGCCCCCATTTTGGGAGGAGGTTATATAGTGCTTGTTGGTCATCTTTTGTCAAAAATGGAAATGGATGAAGTGTTCAATATACTTTACTTGATATTATTCTTAAAGTATTGTGGACGATAATGTGTAATGTTATTTTTGGTAGTATTTAGAATCTAGCATAATATTTGTGTGTAGCAAAAAATTAGTAATTTTTGGTAGTGTTTGAAAATTTTCAAATTGGGTATAATATGGAAGGGCTTATTTTCTAGATCTCAATGTAATTTTTAGTTTTGAATTTGGATAACTAGGACTCAAACTCTGCATATTTGAAGTTGGTATAAAAAGTGATATATTAGGTGTGTTGTAATAAAAATTTCAAATCATTTGTATTTTTAATTTTTGTAAATTTTGAGCTTTGATTTTAGATAATAACAATGGCACATGGAATATCCCCTCTCTTGATGCAATTTGATGTGCTCTAAAGTGCCTTAGCCAGCCAAGATTTTTCTAAGCTAGTAAGTAGGCTTTTTAAAATTTATTGATAATTTTGATTTTTGGAAAGTTTTTGATTTTGGATTTGTTTTTGGGAATTTTTCATAGGAGGTTGGACACATGTGTCGACATCCTAGATGCTTATATTGGTAAGTTGACACAAGTGTCTAGTGTTAAATGCTAGCATCCGATATTTTTGTCCAAAGTGAACATTAGTGTATGATGTGTTTATCCCAAGTAGGCTCTAATGCCCAATGTTAAGATCCTTTTATTTTGTGTATATTTAATTTTTATTTGTGTATTTTTCATGAAAATATAATTACTAAAAAAATATTGTTATTTCATCATTAAATAAGGATATTCACATTTGAGAGTTTTGGCATGGGTGAGATTAGCATAGTTGGGTCTAGATGCAACTGACTAGGTTATTATTGATTAGGCAAGGTTGGGTCACATGGAATATTTAGGAAAAAAATCATATTATATCCACTTCCTCATAGCCCTAGATGAGAGCTAGAATGCAAATACATGTATATTATGGATTTCCACTGGTGAGATGATCGTCACCTTAGAGGATGTGTATCAATTTTTTTGGCTATAAATTAGGGGTGAGAGAGTTTAGGTTGTTTAAGATGGTATCTTAGGCTATATTCAACATTCCCATGTGTATTTTAATAATTATAGGGCTCTTGGTTAATATTTGAGTAGTATGATTTGGTTTGATATCTTTATTATAGGTGATGTTAGATGGTTGTAGAAGTTTATTTACATTTTAATGGCATTATTTGGATCTATGGATGGTGGGACTATTGGTATCTCTTATCATATGTATTAGATAGTGCATCACATTGAGCTTGATCAAACTAGGTATTTGTGGAATTGTACTATACTATCCCACTTATATAGGGATCTCTATATGTTTACATTAGAGAGTCATGGTGGCGGTATTGGAGTGGTGACTCTATTGCATATCTAGGATTATGAGCATATCATATTAGTACGACTAATTGGTAGTCCCCTCCTTGGATGGGATAATCCATAGGTGTTTATTGAGTGGTGGGTATTCCAACATGGTAGATTTCATGCCATGATAGAGTACCAGATTAATTTTGATAGGTTATCTCTAGATCAAATTGTGTGGCATCCTTACAAGATTTTTACTGGGTAGAAAAAGGATGGACATGAGATATAGATGGTTCACATCAGTATATGGTTGGTTGATCAATTTCTTAGTGTCTATGAGTTTTTTAGTATGATCAGGTTTAATGACAGTTTGGGATTGAGTAGGGAGTGCCCTTGACACTATATCCATGGCATCAGATGGCATGGATTGCTTATAAGACACATGATAGGCCAACACCTACTACTATAAATATAGCCCCGCACCCAGGTGATGAGTGAGATCTTATGATTCCCTTGCAAACAAGAGATGATAAAAGGTGTATTGATGGGTAGGTGGAGTGATGGGCTAAAGATCGATGTCCTTTATAGTTTCCTAGTATAGTTACGGCTCCATGAGACATTCCTACAACATAGGGTGGTGGCATAGGAGAGATAAGTGGTGAGGCTAGAGATGGTGTTCTTACAAGACCAACACCAGTAGATGAGGAATCCATTAGGGACACATGTGATTAATATAATTTTAAGTTTTTCATCTAATTTGGTTATAAAATTATTTGGTTTTTATACATGTCCCTAACTGATGTCATATCTTAAATGTGTGTAGGTAACTAGGAGTGGTCAACCATGGTGGATCAGGTGATATAGGCCTTCACTCAAAGTGTGCCTATGGATGTATCTAAATATGGATTATTCATAGATTTATTGACATTGCTAGTGTGCATGCATCATTTTTTGATCTTGTTTCAAGAGTTGTGGTAGTATACCATAATACAACCACTAATCATGAGGATTTGTGTGCAGATCTAGATAGCTGGGACATCTCATAATGGAGATCCATTGAGATTATGTAGATGTTCATTGATCACTATGATACTTTGAGATGTGAGCATAAGGATATAGTGTGATGACTAGGTGCTTTTAAAGATAGAGTATGTATACTATCACGAGCACACAGACCATAGTTTCATCCTAATGCATCTACATCTAGAGATGTTAGATTTTAGATGTTGAGAGTGATGAGGAATATACCCAGAGGGATATACCCCCAACTTATGATTGATATGCTTATTTGTATAAACATTGTATCAACGTGTGTGTGTGTGTGTGTGTGTGTGTGTGTGTGTGTGTGTGTGTGTGTGTGTGTGTGTGTGTGTGTGTGTGATATTGTTCACATGGTTTTATTTGGTGTTGAATGGATTTGCACTATTTATTTTTTTCATGGTCCTTAAATAGTTTTTTAATTGCATTTATTTCTATGGTGAATGTTAGGATTTGGTAAATTTGTGTAATAAGTATGTTTATTTTTTAAATGTGTGTATTATATTATCAATAGATAGATCACTATATGTAATGAAATTTAGATGGGTATAAGAAAACCTGACTGTAATGATCAAGTGAAAAAGGGACTATGGATGGTGCTTTTGTAGTCATATCTGAAGCATCTGTATAAATATCCTATGAAGGTGTATGTATTTTTTTAGGTACCCATATTTGCTATATAATTTTACCTTCTCTTTGTGTCTCTTTATGAAGGTCCTAATAGACCAATGGTTCCTTGATAGGATCAATGTGGGAGAGATCAGTCCTGGGAGAGAGTACACTAGGAGAGGGACTTCTAATAGAAGTCATCTTCTATGAAGGTTGATGGACCATTTGTTTATCACATGAATCAACATGGGATGTCTCGACCTTCTTAGATGAGCCTCTAGGAGAAGTATGTGGAATAAGTATAGATATACTTTTTAATATGCAATGATTATGCGATTAGATAACTATATGAGCTTTTGATCGAGAGAAAAACACTCATTATCTCAATGATAATATATACCATGATTAAGTGCTTATTTCCTTATATGTGTTTGATCATTTCTATAAATAGTAAGTGTAACAAATCATAAGTTACATTCAAATTTGTGTAGTTTATGTATATATTATACAATTTGAATATTCAAAGGTTTTAACCTAATTAGATCATTAATCCAAATAAGTTGAAAAAATAGACACCAAAATAAATATTATATATGATCAAACATTTAGTTTTGTAGCAATGCCTTACATATTTCTAGATCTTAATGTGGAGGTTATATGAAGTTTTTCCACATGTTATCAATAATCTAATCAAAATCTTTTAATTTTTTATTATGATTATTTTCAATGTCATTTAATGTATCATGTGACACATTTACATTATTTGTAATTAATTTGTGAGTATCCCCAAGTTTTTTATGTGCCTCTCCACCTATTTCTTGATCACCATCTATTTGCACGAACACTTCTTGTTCAAAATATTCATCTTATTATTATGTGGCTTCTTCATCTTACGAAAAGTATTCTCCTTCTGGAACATCTTGCATAGCATCTTATTATTCAATAACATATTAATCTTCATATTTTGGAACACCATCATATTCTTTTATTTTTTTCTTAGATCTTTCTTAGAAAATGTGCCTTAACCTTTGATTAATATGTACTATAAATTCTCAGCTATACATCTCAATAATAAGATAAAATAAAACCTGTGCTAGTTAAAAAAGGGAAAAGTTTTAGTTATTAAATTATTGTTTAGTATATGATAAACTTAATACATATACCTGATCACATTGTTGTGTTAGAACATAAGGCTAATCACACTCCAACAACTTATTTTAATATTTTAGTACATAAATATTTCTATGTCTATCAAGCATAATATATTTGTTGTTGATGCATAAGTACCATTTACATTAGAAAATTATAATTTGATTTTTTTTCAAATTTCAAACTAATCATGTCTTGAATATTTTTCAAACACTTTATAATTTCTTGTATTTTAAGTATTTGAGTTTTAAGGGTAAATAACATATGAAAAAATAATTAAAATGATTACACAAGAGATATCATGGATAAAATGTTCCTTAAAAACATTAAAAACTTCCTTATGGAGAAAAACAATTAACTAAAATCAATGAAAATGATGGAGAAGTGAAGAGTGATGAAAATCAATACATTTGATTATCATTTTGATATTTTTAGAAAGGATCTAGGTTGTGTAGGTGTCTATGCATCTCCATGTGTATTATAAGTGTATCGATATGAGATGATTAATTTTTCACAACATTTAATTCATGTAGGGCAGATTTAGTAGGCCATCATATATGCCCCTATTTAGGTCTTTGAATCTATTTTTACCACCAAAATTGACTTGTGTTACTTTTTAAGTTTTGTGAATTTATAGGTTTGTGCATTGTTATATGTCATACATGATTACTTTTTATCTTAACTATTTTATCAATTAAAAATGTTTATTTGTATTATTTATTGTATCTATCCTAATTCCCCACAAACATTTTCAAGATGAATAGAAAAATTAATAAAATAGCTTGCTTGGGCGACCTCATTGAGGAGTTTTAGTTACATATCCCACATACATAGAATTAGAGGTGGTGTATTTATTATGTATTGTGCATGAGCAAAAGATGTTTCACCTTTTCTAAAAGTGTAATATGATTACAATGTATTTGTATAATCCTTATTTTGGTATAAGATGTAGTTAAAACCTTTTTTACAAGTCCTAAAAATTTAGAAATTTAGAGTGTGCCTAAACTTAAATTCTTTTGATGCTTACCTATTGAAATGTCTATATGAGGATTTATATGTATAAATATATCAAGTTTGAATTATGAATATATTGGCATACAAGATAACCAAGACAACCAAGAAAACACATAAAAAATAATAATCACAGGTCCAAATATAAAAGCACAAAGAATGAGGGTAGAGTTTGCCATAAAAACTAAAAGGACACATTTAGAGGGCACAAAATGTATGTATGACACATTCAGTAGGTCATTGAATCTATCCCATGAGATAAAAAGATAAAAACAAAGAATGTAAATAAACAAAAAACCTCCAAACATAAATAAAAACATAAAAGAGAGAGAGAGAGAGAGAGAGAGAGAGAGAGAGAGAGAGAGAGAGAGAGAGAGAGAGAGAGAGAGAGAGAGAGTATATATAACAATACATGACCACATGGAGAAGAAGATAGGGGAAGAACACACATAAAAGTGTTAATAATAATAAGAATTATGTATTTAAGAAGGAGGGGGAGCGTGATGGTAGATGACAAGAGCAGTGATTTACAATCAAATCTTGTAGAAATATGTTACATAATATCCATCACCCCAAAGAAGGGTTGTTGTCACACCACCACAAAATACTTCTCTCCAGACACTACCATTTCTTCATCTTCAAGGTTTTTTCCTGATCCCCCTATTATCACATAATTTTAAAATAAGATCCATCCCTTAGGTTTTTTAGGGACTATAATGTAGGCTCAAGGCTATTTTTCCCACCTATACACTTGGAAAGGGCAAATAAAAAAAGAATCTAGACATGTTAATCATAGTTGGGCCATCACAAATATGGTTGTAGGTAAATGAGACCAAGTTTGTAATGATCGAGTAGGTCCAAGTAGAGTTTGAGAAGGAGAAATCAATCTAGAATCTGCCAGTATCAAGAATTTTAAAGGATCTAAAAGCAAGCAAAAGGACATCTCGATGGAAAATGTTGTCTTCTAAAGAACCAACAACCTATTATATAAGAGGATATGACAAAACCATATATAGGGGAACTGGTAAAGGATGGCCATGACCCACTGTCAACAAAGGAGACAAACACATATAAGGGAAATAAGGTAGCTTAGGGGCACCTTGAAAAAGAGATAGAGGAATGACCACATGTTAAGAAAGACCCTGATATGTTTGAAAAAATTCCATTGTTAGGAAACCCTTTGCTATAGAGGGGAAGACACCAAATTTTACTTTGATCCATCATGGGAAATACACTATGTTTATGGGTTAAATGAAATAACAATATTCAAAGACTTTAAAGACCATATTACAAGAGCCACTAGGATCCTAGTTGCTCACCAATGTCTCATATATAATGGTAAAGAACTGAAGAATCAAAACTTTTTGTATGTGTATGGTATTACAAAAGGTTATCTTTTGTCTCTTGTTATATGCATGCATGGTGGTGTTATTGGCATAGGTTCTCCATCATTCTCATACAAGGATACAAAAAAATCTTCCAAACTAAGGATAACTTTTAAATATGTCAAGAATTATACCAATAAATTGGGCAACCAGAATGCATCCCTACATCAAACACCTACATTGTGTAACAAGCAGAGGAAGTGCTACAGGTGGAAATTTCTTGAGGAAGATGTTATTGAGTACAGATCTAATATTGAAAATGAGGCTATTATTTTAAGATTCAATGGACTTTGACCAACTAAAGAGGCATTATTCCAGTGGATACACACTATCTAGTCAAAATAATGTGAAATTTCCCTTTGCTCCAAGGGGTTCTTAATTATACATTTTTTGATGACATGGAGTACCAAAGAGTTTTATCAGATGGTCCATGCTTTTGGTGCATGGTATGCATTTACCTCACACCATGGTTACCTAAATTTAATTTTAGTATACACTCAGTCATGGTTATGCATATTTGGGTAAGGCTTCCAAACCTCCCTCTCTATCTCATCACTACTTTTAAAAAACTAAGGGATATAGTAGGTAAGTACATTAAATCTGATTACACGTGATTGGAGGCAATATTTTGCACATATGCATGATTTTTTATGGAAATAGACCTTATCAAAGGCCTACCAAATAAAATTATTATCAGATGTGGATATCTCTAGCATACACAGTTGCTAGACTTTGAGAACACTGCTTTTTATTGTCGCATATGCAAGCTCACAGGGAATCTATAGGCTACTTATCCACAAGATCATAACTATCCACACAAAAATAAAGGGATGAAATAAAAATCTAAATAGTGGTCCATACTAGTACAAGAGGAATATTGAAGAAGAATAGGCAAAAGAGGAGGAAATCCAAAATAAAAAGAGTCAAAGAACAAAAACCTAGTGAGCCAAACATATGGAATCAGGGCATTGACCTCCCTGAGATAGGTGAAAATAGGGTAGCCATATAATAGATTCATAAATGTTTGGGACCATTCCAGGAGGTGTGAAATAATCCCATGAAATAAAGAGCTCTGATTTGGATAAGAAACTTGCAACCTATACAAACACAAATCTGCTAGGTATCAACTCATCTACATAAACTCTAAATATAGATTTACATATTGTCATGGTGGAATCAATAAAAGAGGTATGGTAGGAGGTAAATCAAAATAAAGGGAAAAAAAGAAAGGGTAGAATACTATCTTGGCTCTTCCTCCCTACAACGTTCTGGTCTTTGATTTGTAAATGTTGGATTTCTACTTCTCTTTACATGATTTTTGGATTGTTTATCCACTTTTGGTGTACCCCCCCCCCGAAACATTTTGGGATGATTGTCTCATCAAGTAAAGGCTTTGTCTCCCTATTTCTATGTCAGGTTTAGGGCCTCCTGGGCTCTTTATATATTACTACTCTTCCTTTTGGAAGGCTCTTCTAGTTGTATCTATTTCAAAATTTGAATAAAGGATACTAATATTTTCTTTTTGAAAAAAAAAGTGTTAATAATACCCTATTTTGATATAATGAACTATATACATAAAATGACAATAAAATTAATGCAATAATAAGCCTTGTATTATAATTAGGTGTGTAAATAATTCCCCTACTTTGATGTGTGTTTGTGAGTAATTCTATGTGTGCATCAAAGTAAAATAATACATAATTAAAGCATGTACCTTTACTTACCTATGGAAAGAAGGATGAAACATTTGAATTATCGCACCCAAACATTGATTATATACAAAATTATAGTATACCTATAAGCAATGGCCATTTTATAAAAATTAATTAGTGTAATATCAAATTAGTGAAAAATTATTAATTTTGAAAAAAAAAAGGATAGGAACAAATACACCCAATGGTAAGTGAAACATGTTATCATTGGTAGACATAAACCTTCTCATGATTAGAAATTTTATAGTAAGTCTTAAAAACTCAATTTTGTTTCTTAATTATGGACTAAGATACGTGTCTTTTAGCCATAATTTACACCTTAATATAATTTAATTTGTTTAATTACTATCAATATTTTTCTTAATCGCATTCTATCTTGAAAATTCTTGCATAAAATATATGAATATATGCCTCTTTTTTAGGGGTGGGATTGGTAAAATTGATCATATAAATAACTCATCATAAAATAAATAGTTGTGTGAATCATGTGTCATCACATAATATAACTAAAGTTTGATAAAATAAATTTAAAAAATCATACAAAACACATGTATGTAACCATCACAAAATATAATCATGTACGTTCAATATAAAAATATAACTCGAGGTTGTATAAATATTTAAACTGAGGAAAAAACATATTCCCCACTAAGTGAAACCATATAAATATAGAATATCATGTAAATATCGATAGGTTTGTTCATCATCATATGACATTATGATAGTACACTTTAATAATATGTCCTTATGTAACCAAATGATGGGGAACAAAGTTATGCCCTAATGCAAGATATGTATGCATAAGTTATAGATAATAGTATTCACAAGGAGATAATAAATGGTATAATTCCCCTAATGGAAAATCAAAGCATTAACATGATGCATGTCTTGATGTAAGCTAGATGCCTAAAAGATGGCAAGATATGTCAAAAAATGTATCATATGTAGAAATTGTCATGTGACTAGATGTATGTAAGATAATGACATGTCTTAATATATAAGTAATTTAATGTTTTTAAACACATTGGTATGTTAGGCTCTATAGACACTTCATATTAATCACTTCCATGTCTAAACTATGTTCGTAATGACTTTCTAAAATCTCATGCTAGTTTAATTGGAAATCTCTAACTAGACCTAATTTACTCACACAACTACCATTTTAAACAAAAAACACAATGATACATCACTAATTAGGGCAATGGATCATCTTGCATAATTTATCTTATCAAGTGCATCCTGAATTAAATTATCTCTTTACAAGTGTCTTCATAGGCCAATTAAGTGAATACTTGATTAACAAATAAATATTGAAAAATTTACATTTCATAAAATTTCCAATTAATCACCTTGATTAATAATCCTAATCATTCTTCTAATGCGTAAATCCATGGATTTAAATCATCCTATTTTTTTAAAAATCAAATTTGGAAAATTGCCTCACCCAAGATGACATCATCAGGCAAATTGTGCAAGTAAGAGCTCTTACAAGAACTTACACCTTTCTTACACAAGTTTACCCTCTTACACACTCCAAGAAGACTAATGATTTAACTTTGATTCTAAAATGCCTTCCATACTCTAAAAATGCCTTAATGTCCTCTCTTACACACTCCATGTGACTTGTAGCCTAAATTTTATATTCATCTCCTATTACTAGTTTTAGTAATAAAAACCTAAAATCTAAACACACCAATAAGAGGGGATAAAAGAGATAATTAGCTCAATAAGAAGAATCTTACCATCACTTTACCTCTTTATATCTCCTCTCCAAGATTTCCAAACCTATATTTGATGCAAAATTGAAGGTTGTTGAAGTCCTTGCTTGATGGATGATAATGGCTTCCAATAGACAAATTGGCTTGATAATGGCTCTTGATGGATGCAATGAGGATGATAATGGAAGAAAGATAGCAAGTAGGATTCAAGTTTTCAAGTTTATTTCATGGAAGGAGTGAGCTTGGTTATATAGGAATGGAAGGAGAAATCAATGACTCAAATTCAATTTTGAGCCATTAAGATCGATGGCTAGGGATTTTCCATGGAATTTTTAATTCCCTAGAGATCTCTAAAATAGAAAATTATAGAGGATAAGGGGCTAAATTGGAGGATATTTATAGAATCCTCCAATTTTAAAAATATCATATTAGGGTTTAGGGGTTTGGGAATGGCTATAAATAGGGTGGTAGATGGATTGGTAAAATATTTTGTATTTTAAAATTGGCAAGTGGCTTAGGGAGTAAGTTAGTGAGTAAATAGGTCTTGTTATGGGATTAATTGGTTATGGGATGGGGTAAGGTTTATAGGATGTAGGAAATGGGAAGTGAGATAATGGGACATTAGCTAGGAAATGTAGTTATAGGTTATATTAGTGGAAATTAATGTAATTAGTGAGGGGAGCAGATTTTAATGCATATATTTTGCCCCTCTTTGAAAGAGCATAGCGAGTGGAATAGGGTAGAAGGATTAATGGTCTTTAAAATAAGAACCATAATCATGTATAAGCATGTTAGACAGTGTTAGCGATGAATTAGTAGGTATGATGCCCCCTCAAGGGAGCATGTGGGGAGAACTGACCCAGATGGTCACTCAAATAGAAATCCCAGGGTGGGACAAGATCATGACAATAAAATGGGGTTGGGATGCCCCAAGATATAGCTACGATTGAAAATTCTCCAAGTGTCGAGGGGGATAAAATAGCTTAGTTGTGATGGGTTCTATACAAATGACCAATGTTTATAAAAATGATTTGATTGATCAGATGAGTCAGATGAGATTGATTAGATGGGTTCAAGTCATTGATAAGTCCCATAGCAAGGACACATACTAGGGAAGGCTTGAAAATTTGATATTAAGGATGAGAGGTGTTGATTGATGATAGAGATCTATTTTTCGAAAGATCCATAACTAAAAAATGTTGTGTTATTTTTGAGTGACTAGTCCAAGGATGGGATAGTGATGAGGGATGAATGGTGACCAAACTATCACTAGCACAAAATTGGGACCAAGTACTACCTACATAGTCCTAAAAGACCTCAAGTCGATGTAGTTTTAACATGGGATTAAGTTGGACAATGGAGAAATGGAAAATCCATGCCCCAAGTGATGCTAGAGATGACTAGAAAGGACTAATTAGAATGATTGGATAAGTTGATGAGATTACATACAAGATTTATTAGCAAAGGGATATTAGGGGTGTAAGGAGGGTAAGTATGGGGGGTCAAATAGGACAAAATAGTCAAAATAGGTCATTTTCACTTTTTGTCCTTTGTGATTTTGAGCTTTGAGCTAAAAACATGGATCGACTTCCCCAAGCTTCCCATTATGGTGAATGAGTACGAGATTTCTAGAGAGCACCAAAGGTTGAACCACTAGTGAGTACTTGACCCTTAGCTTTGTGATTTTCATAATTTTTTGTCAAAATTTAGCTAGATCTTTGGAAGTTTTGTCAGAAAAGTATGTCATCCAAGTTGTTAGGGCAATACCATGACTGACGGTAATGCCCTTAGTTGTGACATTACCATCATGACTTATGGCTTCATAGGTTAATATGTGGTATTACAATATCATAAGTCTAAAGTTATAGTATTACAATACCAAAACTATGGGGTCATGGTTTTCCAATATCATGTATTAGAGAATCACGATGTTGTAAAACCATGAGTTAAAGAATTATAGTTTTACCTAACCAAGTGGTTAGATAAAACTACAGGTCACAAGTGGTGGTTTTATCAAAACCATTACTAAGGGTAATGTCATGATTCATGATTTTGGTAAGGCTATAAAAATTAGTTAATTTATGGGATAAGGAGATTGGTTAGTGATATGGGTAGATAGATAAGGGGATAATAAGTGTATCTTAGGGTGCAGGATAGGTTAAAGTTGTAGGTTAGTTAGATGGTTAGGAATGATGTTAGGTAAGTGGGTGGTTAGATAGGTTTAGAGGTGGTTTAGGGCATAACAGGGGTAGGTAAGGGGATTTAGAATATTTTAGTGAGTGAATGTTGAAGTTAGATGTAGGGGTGATGGGATTAGTTGTGATTTGGAAAGAGGGTTGAATTAGTTAGGGATAGTAAGATGGGAAAATAGTTAAGGGTAATTAGTATTAGTGGGTAAGCGTACTTAGGGTAGGAAATGGGAAGTTGGTATAGGTGAAAACATAATTAGGGATTTTTTAGGATAGGTTAGGGTGAGTTTTTACAAATGCAAGTAGGATGGATTGGTTTTTGAGGGGGATGAGGATAGTTTAGGTGATTTGTGATAAATAGGAGAGGTGATTTATGATAAATGTAGTGATAGGTTTTATGGTGACTAGTGCAAGAGGACTTAGAGGTGATGGCATCCTAATCATGACATTCTACGGTGCTTCATGAGATGCACTTATTGATGGAGGTTGAGTATGGTGTTCTAGAGATGATTAAGGTACACGATGTTGTGACTATGCTAGTGATCCATATTGATTATGTACCGATCACTACATTAGTAGAGTGATGGCATTTTGAGACCATTTTGTGATAGGTGAGATGATCATGACATTAGAGGATGTATACCAAATCTTTCATCTTTTGATGCATGGTGACAAGATATATTGGAGGCCACATATATTAGCCAAGACACTTCAAATATTAGTGGGGGGATTATAGGTGTGTGTGTGCATAACAGGTGTGTGGATATTGATAGGTGTCCTATTGAGGTTAATATTGATTGACTGACCCTTGTTGTAATATGTTTTATTACCAACATTCTCTTTTCAAACAAGAGTGAATAGTGGTTTCATCTAGGTTTAGGAGATGTGGTGGTGGATATGGTTTAGGACTTTAGAATTTTTGTTTGGGGGCCTATAGTTTTAGCACATTTATATAGAGAGTTACACCTAGGAGCTTATAAGGGAGTGGCTATTATGGGGCCATCCATGTTTGTATAGGTCTAGAGATGGGAGCACATTGTAATCCAACAGCCATTAGGGACTCTCATAGTGAAGCAACCTCACTAGCCTATGATATTTGGTTGGTATATTCTACTGGGAGTACAATGGGTTTATGTGAGAGAGATACATTTATATGGAGATGATTTTTACAGTCTTTATCTAGAGCACATCACCTCGATTCCCTACATGCACTTACAATTTAGTTAGGACAATGAGGTAGTTGTTACTCAGTATATTCTGATGGAGTGTTATTTGACAGGTCAGAGGGATTTAGTCATAGAGTTATATAAGCCTGATAGGGTGCAGAGGTAGTTTGGTTTTAGTCATGATGTTCCTAGAGAGGAGCACCTATTTATTTGGAGTGAGTGGGAGAGACCTCATTAGGGCGAGTTAGTGAATAAGGATGAAGCTCACACAAATTATGAGGGTATTACCCTAATGCCCTGGGACTTCAAGACTCTTATCCATAATCCAAGTGTTACTATAGCATACAAAATATGGTGTAGATCATGGGTTCCAATGAGATTAACCCATCCTAGGGTCATGTTTTGGTGAGGGGTTACAAGGAGAGTACTTTAGGCATGTGTCAAGATATAGAGGAGGATGAGATAGGCACCTACATAAGATGGATAAGATGGGCATGATGGGGTTATTATGGATTAGATGGAGCGGATGGAGATCAAGAAATGGAAATAGGAGGTATTGGGTCCTAATCATAGATACAAGTGTTGGTTGGACCTCATGTATAGCCATTAGTTTAGTTTGGCACATAGGTTGTGGGGAGTGGTGGTGGAGATGGTGCAGGGCCCTCACAACAACCATTATCAGAGAGTGAGAGGTTCTTGTTGGTTTGATTGTAGACTAAGATTTAGGATTACCTATTAGATATTGTCGAGCCTTGTATATATCTTATGTCTCATGTTTGTGTTCTTAGTCATCCTCTACAAGGCTGATGCACTGACTGTGATGAACTGGCCCAAAATGAAGGAGCACGCCACTCAACTAGCATGACTGCCTCATAGAGTGTCCATTATTACTATGCCTATATATATAAGGGATTTTTGTATTACAGCTCATTCTTTCCCTATAGACCCATGTCTTGTATCTATTTTTTGACATGGACTCCATGTGGACTATGGATATTATTTATATATATGATGAGATGTTGAGATGATGTGTTGTGTATTTTTATGCATTGATGATGATGTGATTAATGGACATTTTATTTTGGATTATATGATGAGATGTCTTATACTTGTCATTATTGTTTATGGATCTTGTTAGATGGATGTGATAGATATATGTTTTATCTTTTGCATGACTCATTTATTTATTATGTGATGAGTTTCATATGATGTAATGTGATGGACTTACATGTTTTATCCTTTATATGATGAGCTTATTGGTGATGTGATTAGATATATGATGGTTAGATACATGATGTTGGATGTGATGTTGAATGTTAAATGCATTATGTTTATGATTTTATGGCATATGATGATAGATGAAATAAGTTGATGAATATATATACTTATGGGATTGTGAAAATGAGTTGTATATGATTATGTGATGATGTATGGATGCATATGACTTAGATAGATGAGAGATGATTGTGATATCAGGTTTTGAGATATTTTTATTGTCATATGTATTGTGATGTGGTAATGAGGTGGATTGACTTATATGTTAATAATGATGTAATGGAATAATGGTAATGAAACATATGTTGGAATAAAAATATATGTGTTAATAAAAAAGATGAGTCCCCTTTGTAATTAATCATATCTCATAATGTGGGTTCAGGTAGGAATCCTCATGCACCATGGGGGTAGGTTGATGATGGGATGGGAGATAATGAGGTTTTAGATGGGATAATGATAGGTTATATAGGATGGAGATAGTTATGATAGGACAAGTGGTAGGATTCAAGGGTGAATGGGATAGGGGTGATTTTGGAAGCCATTAAAATGTTTGCAATCAATTTTAAAATTGCACTGATTAATTAAATATGTGCCATATGACATGAATAAGTCATAGACACTTTAAGTATTTAGTGTATAAGGGAACTCTATTGAAAAGTGGTCTTACTCAAAATGAGTTCAGGGGCCACTTAGACAGTCTTTATTCCCAAATAGTTAAAAAAATAAAATATATACAAACTTATTAACTAAACAAGATAATGTAATTAATATGTATATGATTAAAAAACCACACACATTCAAAACAAACACACAATCACACAAGAAAATCATAAGATAACACAGATTAAAAATTAAAAACACTATCAAGGAGATAATGATGTGATTACAAAATGATTATGGACAATGGGCCTAGTGGTGATTGGGGGATATGTACATGGGGTATTTAGTGCCCCAAATTATAATTATATTTTGGAACAAGGTTCCCACCAATTTCCAAAAACAACCACATATGGAGGTTAAGATGATCCTTCAAGATTTGGTATCATAATGTATGCTAAACCCTGGAAGTAGAAAACTTATCTTGAACCTTTCATAATGATAACATTAATGGGAAGGTGCAAACCATGGTCTTAGAGACAACAAGGGACAAATAGAGATGGGATTGGCCTTGAGGCTTAAAAGGAAACATGCTTGTCAAAGAGGATACTATGAGGGATGATGATAAGGATGTGATTAGGATTTGGGGACATATATATATATATATATATATATATATATATATATATATATATGGATAAGAGACTCCAGAGGATTTCCCCAATAAAATTCCCCATTATTTAATAAGTAATGACTTCATCCTTGATTAAAATTTATATATATATATATATATATATGGATAAGAGACTCCAGAGGATTTCCCCAATAAAATTCCCCATTATTTAATAAGTAATGACTTCATCCTTGATTAAAAGTGTTCATCTCCTATTATTACATAAGAACCTATGATTGATACCCACTGTTAAGACCAAGTTTAGGAATAGATTATTTTACCATGACACCAGAAATTGGTTTTCATCATGGTACTTGCCCAAGGCACCAAAAGATTGGTTTTCATCATTGGATGGTTTTTTTTTTTTTACTTATTGGTCTTTTGGGAAGATGTGATGGAGTGGAAAAGGGAATTCCCCCAAGATTAGGGACTCATAGATGGAGGAAGGTGAATCTTGTCAAGTGTAAAAATGCTTTAGATGCATTATATTCATTGGGTCATCCAATTCTTCACCACCCAATGTGGCTAGTTTATAGGCTTCAGATCCAAATTTGGAAATTATGATATATGGCCCTAACTAATTAGCTTCAAATTTTCCTTTATTGTCTATGTCAGCATTCATATTATTTTGATTCTCCTTTAAGACTAGGTTATTGACCTTAAATTATTTGGACTGTATCTTTTTGTGATATTAGCCTTTGAGTCTATTTTGATATGCTCGCAAGTGATTAAGGGCCTTCTGATGTTTTTCATCAAGGATCTCTAATTCTTGAAATATTGCTTATCTATAATTGTGTATAGTGATGATGCCTATAATGATATTTGAAGGTAGGAGATCTTTAATTTCATAAGCAAGATTACTTCTGTCCCATATACCAAGGCATATAGAGTGGCCCCAGTAGGTGTGTGGATGCTTGTATGGTAAGACCAGAGTGTTGGATATAATTGTAGGTGTCAATTCCTACCTACCTAATTAACTATTCTCTTAAGGATCTTGATAATCATCCTATTTGTTACTTTTGCTTGTTCATTCCCTTGATGGTAGTAAGGAGAAGAGAAATGTTGTTTGATGTGATATCAATGACACAAGGCCTCGACTTCTTGATTTTTAAATGACTTTCCATTATCATAGATGATGTTGGTAGGGATGCCAAAATGGCAAATGATTTTATTGAAAATGAATTTAGAGATATGGAGGCTTATAATATAGGTGAGTGGCATTGCTTCTACCCATTTAGTTAAATACTTCATTATTGTAATGATAAATTTGTGACCATCTGAAGATGTTAGATTTATCTTGCCGATTAAATCAAGGCCCTATATAGAGAATGGCCATGTACTCATTAGGTTATAGTTATTATGTGAGTGCATGAATGATATTACCATACTTTTGACAAACTACACACTTTTGCACATACTAATAGGAGTCATGTTCCATGGTAGGCCAATAATATCTAGTCTGGAGTAATTTCTTGGCTAGGGACATGCCACTGATATGACTACCATATATACCATCATGGACCTCCTTGATCATGAAAGAGGCCTCTTTTGGGGTTAATTATCTTAGCAAAGTCCCATCATAGCCTTTATGATAGAGCATGCTACTAAGGATTATGTAATGGGAGGTATAGTGGATGAAGACTTTTTATTTGTGGCAATTAAGGTTAGGCATTAAAATGTTATCATGGAGGTACATATGGATGTCATGGTACTAGGGAAGATTGGGATTAGTGATTGTATAAATTTTTAAAGGAGCCATGGATTGATGTGCTAGAAGAATCAGATGTTTGATTAAAAAATTCCCTTCTAGAACATCTTTAAGGAGATCAATAAGAGAGCCTATAGTGGCTATAGAGTCAGTTGTTTTGTTACTCCCTCTTGGTACTTGCTCAAACATGATAGTTTAAAAATTATGCTTCAATTGATCAACCAATTACTTATAAGAGAGTAATTTCTCATCTTTGGTCTAGAACTCATCATTGACCTATTTGATTATAAGTTCGGAGTCACCAAATACTTACAAATTTTAGATATTCTATTGGATGTTTAGGTGAAGGCCTACTATTAAGGCCTCATATTTTGAGATATTGTTGGTACATGGGAAGGTGAGGAAGAAAGTTTTGGGAATGAGGTCACCTTATGGAGTGATGAGAAAGATGCCTACCCTTGATCCATGTGTAATAAATGAGCCATCAAAATATAACTTCTAGCTACTAGATTTTGAAGTACTCATTATAGACTCATCCTGAAAGGTTGCTAAAAGATGCTTAATTGCTTCAATAGGTGATTTTGTTAGTTGATCCATGATCACTTTCCCCTTAATGGCCTTTTGATTAAAATATTCAATATAAAATTCAATAAGTAACATGATCCATTTATCCATTCTTCCTATAAGGGATGATTTTGACTATAAATTACTTAAGAGGATCAACCTTGGCAATGAGTTGAACTTGATCATTAAGCATATAATGTTAGAGTTTCTGTGAGGCAAAGACCATAACTAAGCATGCCTTATAAATTGGAGTATATTTTAGCTTATAAGAGATTAGAGTATAATTAAGATAATAAATATCTTGTTCCTTACCCTAATCATTGTGTTGTACTAGGAGGGCACCAATTGCACACAGAGTTGCTGAAATATATAAGAGCAAAGGCATTCCCAAGACAGGGGGTGATAACACAGGTGGGTTTTCCAAATATTTCTTTAGATTATTGAAAGCTTATTGGCACTCAAATTTCTAATTAAAATGGTCCCCTTATTTAATATATGGGTAAAGGGCTGACATTTATCTACAAGCTGAGAGATAAATTGATGAATGGCTTGAAATTTTCCCTAAAGACTTATGAGCTACTTCAGATTATGAGAAAGGGGCATTTCAATAATTGTTTTTACTTTGGTTGGGATTACTTATATTCCCCTCCAAGAAACTACAAATCCTAATAAATTTCCTAAAGTAACACCAAATACATGTTTCTTGGTATTTAATTTGACTTTGTACTCTCACAATCACTTAAAGATTCATCTTAGGACAACATGATGTTCTGACTTAAGTCATGATTTCCCTAAGATATCATCTACGTAATCTTTAACTATATCATGCATCATATCATGGAAAATAATTTGTATATCTCGTTGATAAATATCACCTACATTTTTAATGTTGAATGGCATGACCTGATATCAAAATGTCCCCCATAGAGTGATGAAGGCTATTTTGTGTTGATCCTTAGGCATGATTTTAGTTTGGTTGCAGTCTAAAAATCCATCCATACATTTCATTGCCTATTGTTGAGTCCACAATCATGTCAATATTCAAAAGGGGGAAGTCATCCTTGGGATAGACCTTATTGATGTCTTAGAAGTTTGTGCAAATATGGATTCCTCCTTGTGGCTTAACTATAAGGAACAATATTGGAGATCCAATCAGAATAGTCAATTGGTTGGATGAAACCGACTTCCAAGAACTTTTATAATTTCTCCTTGACTATTAAGGCTAATTTGGGATACAACTTTCATAATTTTTATTTGATTGGTTTTATGTTAAGATGCACAACCAAATGGTGTATTACTAAGGAGGGATCCAACCTATGCATGTCAACATAACTCCTTACAAATATGTCCATGAATTCTTTGAGTGGCTCAATGATAACTTCACATTCTTCAGGTGTTAGTGATGCCCCCAATTTGACAATTTTTGGATGTTGTTCCATCCCAATGTCGACTTCAATTACCTCTTCAATAAGAGAGGGTGATTGATCTTGTAAATAAGGGGTAATGATATTTTTGGACATCTAAAGTAAAACAATCTGGGAGTTTTGTATCAATTTCAAAGTATCATTCTAGCTCAACTAAAGTGTGTGAAGATTCTTTCAATTTTTGAGGAGGCTCTTCATCTTCAGATTGCTCATCTTCACTTTGATCATCAGTTACTTGTTGTTCTCCAAAATATGTACACTGATAAAGATTTATGGAAAATCCTTTCTTAAGGTCTTTAGAAGGCATAAATTCTTGAGTTCCCAAGAATTCCAAGATTGCTTCATCATTCTAAAATGTATCAAAAGATGGCTCTTGAATTTTATCCCAGCCAATGAGTGAGGGATAGCAAGGGGAGATGTTGATGGTAGAAATGGTGGTGTCAGGGAAGAGGTGGATGGTAGCAAGTTTCTCAACATGAATATAATCCAAACTTGTCTCAACTTCTCCATCAGAGAGAGGTTACTCAGGGATCGAAGGAGTGCCTATAGTAATATTTTTTAGGTCACCATTAAATAGTATATACCCTAAACTAAGATATTATGGATGTTAATGAACTGATATGGGTTCAATTATGCCTTGTTCTTGTCTCCCTAGTCCTTTCCCTTGATAATTCATATTCTATAAAATCTTCTAGATGCGGGGTATCACTTTCTTGGAGATGTAAGGGCCTCATCATCTAGAGTAAGCTATGAGTCATATGATTCTTTAATACATTCCTTAGATAATAATCTTGCACTTGAGAAGGTTGTTGATCCAAATTGATATTTTATTGGATTGACCTTTCATAGAGTCGAGGACCCATAGCTGCATGGGGAGAGTGGTAAATCACCTACATAAAAGGTTTTATATTCATACTCTCCACAACCTGTGGATGTGATTTTTAAGTGGGTAACCTTAGGTAGTGGATCTGATGTAGATACAAGCTGATTGGGGGATATATACTTGGAATTTATTTGATAGAACATGCATAATGAATGCATATGAGCTATGGATCTAGATATGAGATCAAGATCAAATACATACATGAAACCAACACAAGATATATGTGGAAACACCTCTAAGAGGTAAAAACCCCACAAAGATTATTCATTATTTGAGAAAATCAATATACCCAATACAAGCTTTCTCTCCACACTTTTTCTCCATAATTCTTCACAAACCAATATGGATAGATTGAAATGCATAAGCATCCTCACTATATTTTACAATGTAAAGTCTCTATAATATCTGAAAATCCATATAGCCATTGTAATACAACTATTGGAGAAGTGGGACCCTTTTTTACAGTTAGATTACATGGGTCCAACTTTGTCCCCTTGGTCACATGGGTTGGCATCTTCGACCATATGTCATAATTTCAACCTAGACCAATAATTCTAACATTAATAATAATATGCTTTATTATTGCATGATCATGAACTCATAAATAATAAAGTGTATTAATTATTTAATATTGTAATTAATGTATTAAAGGTACATAAATTCACCACTTAACCATTACATGCTCCAACACTCCCCCTTAATGTTAAGTGGGGATTTTTAAAGCAAATATCCATCCATCTAGTCATTACTTTATAATAAAGGAAAAACACATCACACTTGGTGTGGATAAAGGTAGTGATGACATCCATGGAAAAGTTTCACCAATGTGCAACCTTTCTATAGGCCATAAAAATATTTTATCATTTATGGAGGTGACTTCTCCAAAACCAATATAGTTTAATGTATTAAGGGTACATAAATGCACCACTTAACCATTACATATTCCAACAATGATCACCTTCATAAATAAAGGAATTATCCTCCATAAACCATTTATGATGAGTTTAGGAGGCAAAGGAAAAAACCTTCATCATGCCAAGGTTACCTGTTGAAACAAAAGGAATTACAATCCATAAACTACTTAAAGTAAGTTTAGGCTAGCATGATCGTGAGACTACCACTCACAGTTTCTCATGAATAATCAAAAAAGCATTGGATCCTTTTATAATATAAGGATCTCCATATACTTATAAGTATTGGGTACAAAAATAAAACTTCCATATGAAGTTTACTAAAATCACATAAGTGATTTAACAATGTTATACAATGAGAAGAAGTATAGAGAAGAAGAAAGCTATAAGGTCAAGAAGTGACATTGTCATGCACACTCCCCCTCAATGGTAGTTCTGAGAGGCCTAACATTGTACAAAATTGAGAACCAAGTGGTTTTTTAAGACATATGTCACCTATGTGCCCATAGGACATTACGTAGATCACCATTGAGTAGTTTTATCTCAGATAATCTATACATGTACTTCAATAGTTTGTTGGTGCTACACTAGAATTTTCTCTAGAGTTATATAACTTTAGCACCTACACAAACTTCCAACATCCAAAAAATAATGGATTCATGATATCATATTATGGTTAACATCACAATAACCACATCTATAAATATAAAAAATGACAGGTTTTTTTGTGATAAAGCACATTTAAAACGATCAAGTCATAAACAAGTTCACTACTTTGATTACAAAGATAGTGACAAACATAAATTAGTGTATGCAATTCATTAGTGGATGTCTCCAATATTGACAAGATGAGCATCCCCATCTGTCATGTGATGCACACATAATAATTTTACTAATAATATGATACTAAATCATTTAGATATCTTATTATCAATAAATCATTAAAGTTGTATAAAAACTTTGCAAGTTTAATATGCTTCAATTTTTTAATGATATAGATTTGGAAACAAAAAATTGAGGTATGTAGCCTCTCATACATCAAATAGATATTATAATGATATGCAATCATCTAATAAAATAGACATAAGACTGAAATTAATTTTAGAGATGTATGAATAGAATGCTTGGTAAGTGAAATGATGGAGAGCCAATAACGCAAACTACATTTACACTTGCATTTCAAAATTAAGCATATAGTCATGTTAGTATAAAAAATTAAATGATTCATCAATCAAATGAAATAATTAAAACATGTTAGCATAAACTTGCTTTATTTATCAAATGAAAGTATATAAGCATTTTAGCATAAACAATCAAATGATATAACATTCAAATGAGAGTATCTAAGCATGTTAGCATAAAAGATACCTTTTACAAATTAAAATTAGCAAACATGATCAAAATGAAGCATGATGATATGTATAAAATGCTAACTTATTTTAGATTGAAAATAATCATAATGTAATAAAAATTTGAAAACAATATTATTTTCTTTAATTTCTCATCTAACATCTTGAATAGTTTTCTTTGAAAATTGAGATTCATATTCATACATAGTCATAAAAATATGGTATGTATATTGACCTCTAGTCAATTATAAAGACTATTAGATGATTTAATTAAGGATATTTCCCTCTTAGGTCTTTTTACATTGAGCACAAGTGAATAAGGCTCCCCCTCACACTCTAAGTTATCCAAAAATGGATCAACTTCCTCTAAGGCATCTATTTCTTCATAAAGAGAAATAAGAGAGTTAGGTTCATCAAATGATGAAATTAAATGAGGTTCCATAGGAGGCTCACAAAAAGATTTTTCAAGAACATGAACATTCCTATTTTTAATGATTTGTATAGAATACAAATCATACACTCTTAATCCTTTTAGATTGTTCTCCATATCTTATGAAAATGTAAGACAAGTGATAGGATTAAGTTTCTTTCTCTTTTTTTTTTTTTTAGGAATACAAAATGGAAGCAGTGCTGCCAAATATCCTAATGTGAGAAACACTTGGTTCTTTTTAAACCAAAATATATTACAATATAAATTTAGTTAGTATTTTGAAAGAACCTAGAAAATGGTTCACTAATAAAAAGATTGTTTTACTAAACTATTATAATGGCACATAATATGACATGAACATACAAATAGTGTCCAAGTTATAATCTAGGTACCATAAAATCCTCTATGTCAAGCCTTATGCATAAATTTATTGTCAAGTTATATAAAAAACTATTTTTAAATATGACACAAGTTTCAATATTATTCTACATTTCTAAGAGTGTAGAAGGATGCAAGGCTTTAGTATCATAATATTTGAGTATAAGTTTTGAATAATGCTTATCATGTAAGCATTCCCAAAAAATTTCATGATGAAGACAAAGAATAAAAGCCACCATAAATTATAAAGTGAATGTGAATTAGTTAAGATAATAATAATGTGACGTGAAAAAATCACCAAGATGTTGAAATAGACGTCTTCATTAGCACACTTCACAACTAATTCACAACATTATAAACCACTGACAAAATGATAATGAATAAAATTCTTCCATAAAGAGAAACAACATATTATTAGCCAATATCAATTTCCTCATCTATGAGATATAATTATGAAACCAAATAACAAAACCCATATGAATAACATGCTAAAATAAACTAACATTTAAAATGGGTTTTGGTGAAAATTTGAATGTTTCACCCATAATTTTGGATTACAATAACTTTGGAATCAGGTTGCCAAAATAAATAAAATTAATCTGGAAGAGATAAAACAAAATTTATCAGTTATTATGAAGCTAAAAGCAAACATAATAAAGTTATAATCTTGTGAAACTTTAATTTTTTCTATTTTAACCAGGTTGATTCTGAAGTGACTTCACAAGTAAAAAAACCAAACATGGTGCATTTTCCCTTCAAGTCCTTCTAAAATTGATCTTGAAAATTAATGTAGGAACCATAAATATTCATATTGGTTATGTTTTCATCTTGTATGATAAGTAAATTGGATCTAATTCTTAGTTGCATAAAACACTAAGTTTAAGTATTTATTTGAACACCCTTTCTAGGTTATTCTATGTTATTTTAACACATATACAACTAATTAAACTAGGTTCATATATTGGTCAATTGATGAATTCATTCAAACATAAAAAAATGAAAATTCATCAATACAATAAGTTATACAACCAAATTGTAAAAAGTCTCATAAAGAGATTCTCAACATGCCTTAGATGTCTGCTTCATTGAAAGCCTACAACTATGGTAGGGAATAAAACTATACACAAGGTGAGCAACAAATCATCATGAAGGATGAACAAATAGCTCAGATTAGTCTAATTCTCCAACAACTCAAAAGGGAACTCATAATTAAAAAAAAAATGGATTCAAAGTGTATAAACACATAATGCTAACTAGGAAGACCCTTGTCATTGATGTGGAATCATAAGTGGTCATAGAACACTAAGATCAAAATGACCATTAAGATTGAATCAGGGTAGTAAGAGAGAATAGGTAGGCCTTTTAATAGTTTTACACAGTGGTAAATCTACAACTACTATGACAGTACTTAAAAAACTACTATGCAAGGTCCTACTAAAGCATTATGTGACATTCTTAAATACTTTTGATACTAACAAAAGAGACATACCAAGTCTAAATTCATCCATTTAGGTTTGCATCAAGATACATGTTTTACCAAAAAACATAAAATTACACTCCTACAATGTTGGCACCCTAGGTTTGCATTTTCAACACAAGAGGGGTTTAAGTTACGACACTTAATTTAACATGATTTTATACTAACTTTGATTATAGAAATTTTTAAAATGTATAATGACACTAAATTAATCAAAATACTCATAAAAACTTAGTATTGTAAGTTTCGCAAAAATTGGTCACAAGTGTCATTAATAGTGTTGCAAGAGCACTATGTGACCAAATTATTATAGAAATAAAAGTAGGAGGTTTCAAATAAACTCAAGGACCTTCCTAATGCGTCTAGAACATGCCAAAACCTACAAATTGACTGGTTGGATGACTATAGTCTATACATAGCTGATAGGGTCATAAGGTGAACAAATTATCACACACAACACACGTTCTCACATAAATAATCATGAATATTAAAAAAAGTTTTAATAATAAACTAAGTTTGACCAAAAAAATAATGATTTAAGGGATTTGAACATAAGACCTATCAGTTACAAGTGAACTAACAAAACTAAGCTAGCCATCTCACCTATTAAGCCCATTAGTATCATGCATGCACAAATTTGAATTTAAACCTTTTATAATCTGATTTTTATTTTTATTATTTCAAAAAATAATTAAAATTGAAATAAATATTTTCATAAAATTAAATATTTTGAATAGTTTACTTTTTATGAAAAAAGGATTTAAAAAAAAGATAAGGTAGGGACCACTGTTTGGGTGGAAAATAAAGCATTAAATAAATGTTTTATTTTTTAAATACTTTAATAAAACTATGGACATATCCATTAAAATTTTAGCAAGAAAATTAATAGCTGAAGCATGGCAGAGTGGAGAGCAAGGGAGGATTGGAGGAGCTCCAGAGATCCATTTTCAACAAAATAAAGCTTGAAACCACCTGCAAATTGCTTTCCAAAGCTATTGGTAGACCCAGATTTGGGTTTTATAGACTAAAAAATGGATTTTAAATTTCCTATTATAGCTATGGTGCCTAGGGGAGAGAGAAAAAATTAAAAAAAACTTATTTTTGTTATTCCTTAGGGTCTATAAAAGGCTCTAATAGACTTCTAAATTGAAAAAAGAAAAGGGGGAAATCAGCGTTTGAATCTCAAAAAATGATTGAGAACACATGATTTTAGATTTTTTTTCTTCCACTGCCATACAAATCTATATAGGGGTGTTAATGGAGGCTGAGGAAAAATAAATTTAGCTACATGCACACATTTTTGATGAAACAAAGCTCAAAAATGCCTTGAAATTGCCTGTTAATGCCTCTAGGAGAACCAAGATCAGAGTTTAAATAACTGTAAATTGTTTTTTTTTTTTTTTTTTTTTTTCTAAAATATTTGAGATTCCATTACATAGGTATGGTGTAAAAATAGAGGCAGAGCACAATGGAGGAGATCCAGGTAAAACTCAAACCTACCTCCAAACAGGGTTTTGATGAGTTTACAACAATCAAAAACCAATTTTTAAGCCAAATTTTTTTATTTATTTTTATAATTGAAAGAGGCCATACTATAGCTTCCAAGGAGACAAAATATTCAAAAAAAATTGAATGAGATGACTTAGAGGCTCTACAAGAGAGCTATCAGGTAAAAAATAATAGGATCCTTTAAGCTGAAGAAAGGAGGTAGAAGTAAATAGAAACAAATTTCTAATTTTCTTAGTGATAAAAATGCCTCAAAGGGCCTACCATCATGTTTAGGTAATAAAACAAAAAAATATTTTAGTGTTTCTATAAAATACCTTGGGTAGCCAAACCAAAATTTGCAGATCTATAATTAGAAACAAGCTTTTTAATATTTTTGTTTTTTTTTTTTAACATTTTCAGCTTGATCTTCAAAAAACCTTTAAAAAGATATTTTAGGCTAAAAAATGAAGATATTAACACTAGAAAAAGAGAAAAACTTAAAATGAAATTTTCTTAGTTTTCCACTTGCCTAGGGAGTAGATGTGTCTCTTGATTAGTTAGATTTACAAATGGACAGCTTCAAACACTTTCACAAAGATCATTAGAATAATATGAAGACAATTTTATGATTTTAGAGCTCAAAACACACATTTTTATCCAATTTTAATATTCTTAGTTAGATATATAACATGAAAATAGACTAAAAATATGAAAAATTGCACAGATCTGAGATCTCTAGGCTCTAAGAGAGAAAATAGACAAAATATCTTATTTCTATTGTAGGATAAGCTTGAAAAATATTATGCACATACCATGGCTTGGAGTATGGATTAATATGGGCTTGAACATATGCCAAATACCTGATCTTCAATCTTACCTCTTGATCACGCATTAACTAGCTCTAATACCATAATAGAACATGCAAAACAAATGTATATGAGCTATGGATCTAGATATGAGATCAAGAGAAAATACATACATGAAATTAACACAAGATATACATGAGAAAACCTATAAGAGGTAAAAAATCCCACAAATATTATTCATTATTTGAGAAACTCAATGTACCCAATACAATCTTTCTCTTCTCACTTCTTCACAATTCTTCACAAACCAAGATGGATAGATTGGAATGCATAAGCATCCTCACTAGATTTTACAATATAAAATCACTATAATATAATAAAATCCATATGAACATTGTAATACAATGATTGTAGAAGTAGGACCCTTTCCAACAGTTAGATTACATGGGTCTGACTTTGTCCCCTTGGTCACATGGGTTGGCATCTTTAACCATAGGTCATGATTCCAACCTAGACCAATAATTCCAATATTAATACTAATATGTTTTATTATTGCATGAGGATGACCTCATAAATAATAAAGTATATTATTTATTTAATGTTGTAATTAATGTATTAATGGTACATAAGTGTACCACTTAACCATTACATGCTCCAACACTATTGGGCTTAGGATGGAATTATTTGTGCTAGGGTAGTGATATATTGATGAGGACTAATCTATTTGACAGCTGCAAAAGTGATCAATTTCTCCAAGAATGGTGACTTCCATATCAGAGTGGGGGATTTTAAGACATTGATGTAGGGTAGATGGGACACCTTACATCTAATGGATCCATGGGCATCCTAGCAATATGTTATAAGGTAAATCAACATCCACAACATGGAGTAAAGTTTGGTATACGATGGGTCCCATGGCAATGGGAAGGTCAATAGTTCCTACAGATGGTTACTCATTATCATCATATGTTTTTATCATGATCAAATTAAGCCCCAAATATGCTTCTAAATACCCCAATTTCTATAGAAAGTATAGATTACATAAACTTAAAACCAACCCTCCATCTTTAAGCACCCTAGGAATACGGTCATGGGATATGGATACTTCAATTAATAATGGATAATCATGGTGTGGACCAATTGGAGGCATGTCCTTGGCACCAAATTTAATCTATTGAGAAGGGGTTAAATGTTCCACTAATGCTTGGAATTGATTGGTATCTAAATCACTAGGGACCTTAAGGTCATTCAATACTTGATTAAGTATCTCCTGATGTAAAGAAGATTTCTTGAGAAGTTCTATTAATGAAAATTAAGTTGGCATTTTCTAAAGCTATTGAATAATATCATAAGATTTATTATAAAATACTAAGACTTTTTTAGAAATATTCCCCTTTTGATTATCAAAATAGGTTGAAGTGGATGGGTCTTTAAGTGGTGCCCCAGGAACTATGATCTTGCTACATCTAATGGTAACCACACAATTAATATTGGATCGAATGATTTTTAAAATGGTAGATGAAGGTGGAGTGGACTTTTGGGGGCTATGGATTTTAATAGTGTTGACATAGTGGTATGGCATGGCATGGTAGTCAATGCAATTAAAAGAGGAAGCCTAACCCTGGTCTCTTGGTGGTTTCCTATTTCTTTGATCATGCTTGGGTAGCAGATCCTTATAAATTCCTAATTGCCCATTTGAAGACTAATTTGGAGCACTTTCACCTTCTATTTCAATGTCACCCCTTTCAATTAGGTCCTAAATATAGTTATTTAATTGCATACATCTTTCTGTATCATGACCTTTAACCCTGTGGTATTTACAAAAATCATCTTCATGGTACCAATTTGGTTTTTGTTGTCAATTATCCACGTGTCTAATTTTAGGAAGGGTAATCATATTAGTAGTAATTAACTGATCAAGGACCTTTTCAATAGGTACTCCCAAGCTAGTGAGTGGTCTTTTGCCAGTTCAAGGATTTGGTTTGCCTCATATAACTTGAATGGAGGAGACATTTGGTTATTTTGTGGGGTTCTTCTTTTGCACTATTTGAATATGTTATTATTTAGAATAGTAACCCCATCTCCCATGACATTCTTATTTTTGTTGAATACTTTTAAATTTCTTGAAAAGGATTTATCTTGGTTCGGATTGTGCTCATTCCAAGAGTATAATTTAATTATCCATTTTTCAATAAGGTCTTTTTTAATTTTCATCCCTTTCTCAATTATTTCATCAAAGGTCTTAGTACATTGGATTTTTAGTTGAAACTTGAGCTCAGCATTAAGGTTATCGACAAATATTTTGGTTGACTCTTTTTCAGGTATTGTACATTGTAGGTGGCTTGCTAAGCTTTTCCATCTTTGCAAGAAGTATGGAAAGCTTTCCCCACTTCTCTATTTGGTGTTATAAAGGTATATTATAGAGATGTCATGTTCAATATTGAATGAAAAATGTTTGACAAATTGTTCCATTTATTCCTTGAAGCTAGATATGGAAACCTTGGGTAAGTGCATGAACCATTATAAAGTGGATCCAATAAGAATTTTTTATAAAAGTCTCAATAAATAGGCATATTCATATGATACTTAATGACAAGCCATGTATAACTATTGTGCATGGTCCTAGGGATCACCTTTCCCTCGATATTTTTCAAATTTAGGTACCTCAAAGTGAGGTGGGAAAGGTATTTGTAAGATGCTCATGTCCAAGGGAGAAGAGCAAAATTCTTCATATTTGTATTTTAGTGCTTGTAAGTTTGGGTCTATTTTTTAGATACTCTCCTTCATTGCTTCCCATTCTTGCGTAAATGTAAGGTCCCTAAGAGGATTGGAGGTTTGATTATTACTGTTTTGGGGGATATGGGTGTTTTGAGTGTTATGGGTGATATGGGTGTTATGAACATTTTGGGTATTTTGGATGTTATTTTGATGGGGGAGTGATGGATGTTGATTCTGAGGATAAAGTAAGAGATTAATTTGTTGTGTAAGTTGGTCTAAGCAATATTCTAAGATAGTTTTCCTTTTATTATCCTCAATATGATTATTACAGAGGGGTGTAGGGTGTTCTTCTTCTATAAATTCTTGGTCCACACCTTCCTCTTCTTTGGGTATTTGATTGGTTTGTACATTTTGACATGGTGTATTTGGATGGGTGAAAGGATAGACTATATTTTATAGGAGGCTATGAGAAAAATTTGAGGGTAGTGTGCCCCCTATTTCAATGACACAAGCTAAAACATGATCACAATTTTCATAGAGGTATCGGTCAATTAATTTCCTAACTTCATCATTATAAAGGGGATTAAATTGTTCATCCTCTTCCCTAGGGGTATCCATATCACTATGTGTATAATCATACTTGATTTGGATCACCTAAGTTCCCTAATGGATCATTATTTTTATTGGAAGCTTGTCTAATTCTGAGTTGGGCATGGTTGTGGATCACCATTTTGAAAGGGAGATGTGATGAGGTGTGATAGGTGATGTGAAAGTGTTCAAATACTAACTCTGTATAGAAATCAAATTCACTAGTGGTCAAATAATATTATGTGATGGTTTTATAAAGGGATGGGGTGACTAAGAATTACCGAAAGATAAACCCTTGTAAAAGATCAATATAGCAAGGATGAAAGAGAGTGATGGGATCAAATACCGTTTCCACTAGTAAAGGGATGGTTTAATGGGTGCTATGTGAAGAAGGTGTTTGATAGTGGTGAGTGATGGGTTCTAGATTAAAATATTAATAAGACTGTGTGTTGATAGTACCTAGCCTATGGATGTAGGAAGTGACAAATCAGAATTAAAAGGATGAGTGCCTACTAGAACTTGATTCCAAGATGAAATATAGTATTTAAAAGGTGATGGAGAATATGAGATGGATGGGGTATGAGATGAATATAAATAGAGGTTTTGAGATACATATTAGGTGGATGGAAAAGATATATGGTAGATATGGGAAGATATATGATGGACAAGAATAGAATTTACCTGGAATATATAATGGATATTATTGGATATGTGGGGTATGGAGTATGTAAAATGAGTACTACATGGATAATAGATATTAGATGATGTATATGATAAGTAGTAAATGTGGGATGGATGATTAGATGATATAATATTGATTTAGTAGGATGGATAGAGACTATGAGATGGATAGTATATTAAATGAGGAATGGAGGAATGAGGGTATAGATGATGTAGGATAGGTGTAGTTTAGAATGATGAGATGGAAATGGACATTGGTCTAGGGGGATCTAAGGTTTTACACAAAAATGGGGTATGGTTGACTCAATTTTGAAAACAACATGATTTTATCATAACACTCAAACAACACACACAATCATGAATCCTAAATTAGTCAACTAATAAGGGTGTATAACTCGATACCCACACCATCAAATGGATTCATGGGTGAGGCTATAGGTTGGTGACCCATTACAAAATATACCAAACCCTCTCAACCCTATTTGCACATGATGGCTATTGAAGAGTTGATATTGACTCTAGTAGCAGTACACCTGTTATGATTAAAGGTTCCTAATCTAGGTTTACATAAGGGTTTCTAGGTGCATCCCTTATATATATGAAGGTATAGTGGGGACCAAGTCCATATAAATGTTATCTAACCACCCTACATATTGAAGCTTAACCACCCCTCACTCCATGGAACCCTTTATGGGGAATTCTAATTAGGCATCGAATGACAGCTCTCTTGATTTTTATACTCCATCAAAACATGGAGTTTAGTCTAGTGCATAGTGGTGAAATCCACATCATCGACCCCTAATTACTAAGCCTGTGTGTGGGGATGAATTTTACGTCATATGTTATCATAAACTTAGGAGGGCGTAACAAACAGGCACAACATGATTAATTTATTGATTAATTACCTACATGTGAGAAACACAAATATATACAATCAAGTGACAATAAAATATATTCAAGGGAAATCACACACAATAAGCAAGTATATACAAGTAATAAGATTAAAGTATTATGTTGTGGGTACCCCTCTTGCAATCATAAAGGTTAGAAAATAAAGTGGAGTGCCTTGGTCTTGAGGGGTCCTACACTAAAAAGGGTTAGTGGTTTAAATTTTTACAAAATCATAACTTCCTATAATCACAAATACACAGTGCAATATCACAAATAAAAAATACAAAGTCACAACTATAAAACAAAATCACACATCATGATTTGTGATCTTGTAGAAATTAACTAACCATGATGGTCAACCTATAAAACCATGACAATTAGACAAAATTGCAACTATACATAGCAAAACCATAATTTCCAAAAATTTGTAATCTATGGTTTTATTGAAAATGGGAAAAATATAAAATATGTCTAAGGCAGATGGATATTATTTAGATAACTAGTCTTCTATAAAATTATAAAATAGACAAATTAATAAAAATGTTTCTCAACTATTTATGATAGCTGATTATATTGCTAAAAACCCCTTGATGAACAAATTTTCTCAAAAATGATTTATGATAATGCTATTACACAAACAGAATGATAGAAACTACCAATTTGAATGCTTATCTAAATAGGTGATTTAAACTACCCTATTTCCTATTTAAGCACAAAATCGCAACTAAAATCTATAAAACCGTTAATCACATATCAAAGTTGCAAGTTTGAGACTTGTAATTTTATAGCAAGGGGTTAAAACAAGTTTATGGTCAAGTGTTTTATATTTCCCTTGGTTTTACATTTATACCTATTTCTTCTTGCAGACAAATAATAAATCTATAATTATCTTTTGCAAGCACACAATTTAGATCAAAATGACTAAATTCTAAAATGGTTAGGATAGATAAAGAAACAGCCTTGACTTATTATAGAAAACCTTATAGCTACCTATCAGGAGCTAAAAAAACCTTTTGTCTGTAAATTAGAAACTAACAGTTCATAGGTTTACTAGTTTAATGAAGAAGGATAAAATTACAACTTTTGAAGGCAATACCTTAGTTACCAAACCAAAATTATAGATAGAAAAGTCACAATATTATGAGTTACGATCAAAATAGTGAAGTCTTGATTTAGTCCTCTTTTCCTACACACTATAAACTAAAAATACCTCCAAGGCAACACAAATTTAACACTAAAAACTCACAAAAATAACATTTGATAGATAAGAACCAAAGGTGTAGAGCAAACCCAAGTTCTATAAAACCATGACTCTAATTACAAGATCGTTATTACTAGGGTAAAGTCAGTATTTTGAAATTTGTGATATTGTCATTCAGGCACAAATGGTCAAAATTATTGGGATAACCCTTCTTTCCCTACCCAACATAATAAAATACACTTCCAAATAGCAAGCAAATTATTGATTAGCTTACAAAGGGGTTAGTAAAAGACAAAATAGAGATATGATCCTAACTACTAGCTTTCACAAAACCATAACTCTAACTGATAAAACCATGATTATCAGGGCAAAATCGTAACTTGTAAAGTTCAGAATTTTGTTCAAATTTAAAAACCTATAAAGGTCAAAAACCATTAGCTATTAAACCTAGCAGTCAGACAATATCGCAACTTAACCTTCAATATCATAATTAAATGCCACAAATACGAGTATAAATTCATAAATTGCCTGTGTATGATTTTTTTAAAAAATTCGATCTTTAATTTAAATCTAATTTGTCTTAAAATCATAAAAATCAATTTCAATAAGTTTATAAGGTGAGTTAATGGATTAAGGTCCCACTATGGTCGTCAAAATGTAGCCTAAATTTTAGATTCAACTCCTATTGCTATTTTTAGTAATAAAAGCCTAAAATCTAAACACAACAATAAGAGGGGATAAAAGAGATAATTAGATCAATAAGAATACTCCTCCCATCACTTTATATCTTTATAGCTCCTCTCCAATAATTTCAAACCTATATTTGATGCAAGATTGAAGGTTGTTGGATTGTTTGCTTGATGGCTGATAATGGCTTCCAATAGACAAATTGGCTTGATAGTGGCTCTTGATGTATGTAAGGAGGATGATAATGGTATAAAGATAGCAAGTAGGCTTCAATTTTGCAAGTTAGTTTCAATTTTGTTTCATAGAGGGAATGAGCTTGATTATATAGGAATGGAAGGAGAAATCAATGGCTCAAATTCAAGTTTGAGCCATTGAGATCAATGGCTACGGATTTTCCTTGGAATTTTTAATTCCCTAGAGATCTCTAGAATATAAAATTATAGAGGAGAAGGGGATAAAATGGAGGATATTTATAGAATCTTCAAATTATATAAATCTCCTATTAGGGTTTAAGGGTTTAGGAATGGCTAGAAATAAGGTGGTAGATGGGTAGGTAGAATATTTTGTATTTTCAAATTGGAAAGTGGCTTAGGGAGTAGGTTAGTGGGTAAATAGGTCTTGCTAGGGGATTAATGAGGGGGTTAATTGGTTATGATATGGGGTAAGATTTATAGGATGTAGTAAATGGGAAGTGGGATAATGGGACATTAGCTAGGAAATGTAGTTATGGGTTAAATTAGCAGAAACTAGTGTAATTAGTGGGGTGAGTAGATTTTAGTGCATACATGACTAATCATGGATTTGAGGATTGATCTTCAACCCTTCATCTTAATATTATATTAATGATCCATAATGATTGATAAAATATATAAATAGAACCCTCACACCTTTCATTTCATCAAGCTTCCTAATGTAAACTTACTATCTTGGATTATTACAAGAAGCTTCATCAACTTTCTCTCTCTCTCATGTCAAGCCAAAGCCAAGACCAATTGTATACAAGAAGAGGTGATTTCCACATAAGTAATCAAGCATCTATAAATAATTCTATTTATACAAGTTGAGCTCAACCTCTTTAGATCAATTTTCAAGCTCATCTTCAAGGGATGTATAAATGTTGTGTTTATCTTCTAATATTGCATTTCTTAGTTAATTATCACATAGCTCAACCTAAGGATTAAGCTTGAGAAGTTATGACTTCAAGTTTTTTTTATTATTTCAATAACAATTGACTAATCTCTATTATATTTTTGATATGCATAATGGTATGTCTGATGACATCAAAGTAATGACCAAGTTGAAGTATCTAAAAAAACCTTAATCTTGTTAGGATAAAATAAAACATAGATTTATCCCCAAATCGCATACAAGAGAAACTAAGAAATGAATAAATCAAACATAAAAAAAATAATCATAAACATACATAAAATAAGAGACACCAGATTTAATGTGGTTCACCCAAGATGGGCTACATACACCAAACTTGTCTAGTATATTATTTCCAACAATACAAGGGAGAAACAAATCTTGCAATAAAACATGTTGCACCTCTCTACCTTCTCTACCTCCTCTTTGTATGCAATCAGTTTCATCTTTAATCTTAGCCATGTAATAATACATTTTAGGGAAAAGAACACCTAAACATAACCTCTACCATCAGAACTAGAAACCTTTAATCAATGGCCCAGATTGACTATGAAATTAAAATTTTACACAGAAATTTTAATAAATTTTTTGTAAACCCCCATGCCATCATAGATACAAAGAATGGGATCCAAAACTTGGATGAAATAATATCATATTTTTAACCTCTGATCCTAGAAGATAATCTCCCACTTGGAGATTGATTGCAGCAACTCCACCACTACTACATCCACTATACTATCTAGACCTGGACAAGTTCATTAATTTAATTATCATCCATGAAGACCAATTAAAGATAAACAAATATTCAGCTTCTCTTTAGTAACTACCTTGGTCATCATATTCACAGCATTTTTACTGGTATGTATCTTCTCCAATTTTAGTTTCTCTTCCTCTATCACTAAACTAATGAAATGATATCACAACTGAATATGTTTTATTTTGGAGTGAAAATTTGAGTTTTTGGCTAGATGGATTGCACTCTGACTGTCACTCTATAGATTACATATTTCTTGACTACGTCCCAATTCTTCCATCAACCTCTATAACCAAATTATTTCCTTGATTGCTTATGTAGCAGCAACATACTTAGCCTTTGTGGTTGAAAGTGCCACAACCTTTTGTAATTGTGATACCTAACTAACTGTTGTACCACCTATTATAAACACATACCATGTAGTGCTTCTTCTACCATCTAGGTCACCTTTGATATCTGAGTCAACATATCCATATAATGTCACATCTGATCCACCATAGCTTAACATTGTATCTATGGTCCTTCTTAAGTAACGAAGGATCCATTTTCCTACCTTCCAATGTTCTTTTCCTTGATCACTCATGAACCTACTCACCACTCCCACTGCATGTGCAGTGTGTGGCCTTGTACACACCATTACATGCATTAAACTACCAACTGCTGATGAGTATAGAATTTAAGACATTAGGTTATTTTCTTCTTGTGTTTTAAGACATTGTTCCTTTGTTAATTTAAAGTGTGCAGCCAAATGTGTCCTAACTAATTTTGCATCCTACATATTAAATCTTTCCAACACTTTTATGATGTACTCTCCTTATGATAATTCTAACTTCTTATTTTTTATATCTCTAGTTATACTCATATCGAGGATCTATTTATCTACACCTAGATCTTTCATAGAAAATCTATCACTTAACTATTTCTTGAGTACATTAATATTGTGCATGTTGGAACCAGCTACAAGCATATCATCTACATATAAAATCAAAATAATGTATCTACCATTTTCAAAACTTTTAAATATACACAATGGTCTAAATGACATCTACAATAACCCTATTCTATCATAAAACTATCAAATTTCAAATACCATTGTCTTGGAGCTTGTTTTAGGCCATACAAACTCTTCTTCAGCTTGCACACCATTTCTTCCTTACCTTTGACCTCATATCCCTGTGGCTACTCCATATATATTTCCTCTTCAAAATCACATGAAGGAATGCAGTCTTCACATCCAATTGTTTAAGGTGCAAATATTCTATTGCTACCAAACTTAAAATAACTCTTATAGAAGTCATTTTAACTACTGAAGAAAATATTTCATCAAAGTCTATACCTTTCTTTTGTGTAAAGCCTTTAACCACCATTCTGGCCTTGAATTTATTTTTACCTTCATTCTCATCCTTTATCCTGTATACCCACTTATTTTGCAATGCCTTCTTTCCTTTGGGAAGCTCCACCAAATCCCATGTCTAGTTTTCTATAAGAGCATCATACTCCTCATCCATAGCTTGTTCCCACTTATCCTTGGCATCAATCTGCACTACTTCTTCATAGCTTTTTGGCTCACCACCATCAGTAAGTAATAAATAATATAAAGAAGGAGAAAAATGATTAGGTGGTCTACTTATTCTTGTAGATCTTCTAATAGGCGTTTGAGGTACCTGTTCTTGTTGCACATTTTGATCAAAAACTTCTGAGACATGTTTTTTTGTAATGCATTCTAATATTGTATATTCCCTTTTAGATTCTTCTTGCTTCTTTTCCTGCAACTGGTCCCTATACATGACTTTTTCATGGAACACATCTCTACTCCTAATTATTTTCTTATCTTCTAGATTCCACAACTAGAATCCATAATCATCAATTCTATAACCAATATATGTGTATTTATGAGACTTAGCTTCTAACTTATTTCTATGATCTTTATCAATATAATAAAATGCCTCACAACCAAAAAATCTTAGGAAAAAATAATCTACCTTCTTTCCAGTCCATGCCTCCTCTGGTATTGCACCATCCAAAGCACTCGAAGGTCCTTTATTTATTAGATAAATTATAGTAGTCATAGTATCTACCCAAAATTGTAAAGGTAAACATGCATGCAATCTCATGCATCTAACACACTCTATAATAGTCATGTTCATTATTTCTAACACACCATTTTATTGTGGTCTTCCTAGAATTGTTTTCTATGTATGAATTCCACTTTTTGAATAATAATTGTTAAAAGCATTACTGCAATAATCACCTCTATTATTTGATCTAAGACATTTTAGTTTTAAACATGTTTCATTTTCAACTAAAGCTTTCAATTTCTTGAATGCATCAAAAACATTAGACTTATTTTTTATACAGTATACCCAAACCTTCCTAGTTGCATCACCAATAAAGGTAACATAATAATTTGAAATACCAAGTGAAGATACCTAAGTTGGTCCCCATACATCTATATGTATAAGCTCTAATTTATGCTCCTTTCTGGTTGGTCCAACCTTGAGAAACCTCACATGTTTTTGTTTCCCATATAAGTAGTTCTCACAAAAGTCTATATCTAATTATTTTAGACCTGGTAGTTTATCTTTTGCATGTAGGGTCTTCATTCCCTTTTCACTCATGTGTCCAAGTCTGTAATGCCACAAAGCTATGTCTTTAGCTGTAGTAGCTACAACACAAGATGAATGAGCATTGTCTATAGACAAATATAAAGCACCTACTTTCTTACCTTTTACAACCACTAAGGAACTCTTTGTAACCTTCCCTGATTCAACTGTAAATGTGACCATACAACCCTCACTACCTAGCTGCCCTATAGAGATCAAATTTTTACTCAAGCTCAGAACATGCCTCATATCCTTCAGCACCCAAGTGTTTCCATTCTATAATTTAACCTGAACACTTTCTTTTCCAACAATACTACATGGTTCATCATCACCAAGGTAAACATTCCCATAATTACCTTAAACATAATCTATTAAATAATGTCTATGAGGGGTAGCATGAAAAGAAGCACCTGAATCTAAAACCCAAGATTCAGTAATATTATCCAAAGAAAGTATAGGATCATCTTTTAGTATATCACCTGCTACATCTACCTCTCTATTACCTTCTTGTTGGTCCTTACTCAATTTAACCTTTCAAAACTAGCACTCTTTCTTTGTGTGTCCTGGCTTGCCACAGATCCAACATTCCATCTTGACTCTTGATTTAGATCTTGTACCCCCTTTTGATTTTCCATGATTTTCTCTTCTTTTATTCCTTTACCTTCCTCTATTCTCCACTGTTAATGTATTTCCAGATATGAATGTTTCACCTGTACTTTTCTTTCACATTTCCTCACTTAGGATAACACCCACCACATCTTCAAACTTTAGTTTAGCATTATTAGACACAGAGTTGCTTACTGCCATTACCAAGCTATTCCAGCTTTTAGATAAGGAACAAAGAATGAGAAGAGCCCTAACTTCATCATAAAAATCAATATTTGTGGAATGTAACTAACTATTAACCATGTTAAACTCATTTAAATGATGTGGTATTGAACCATTTTCAGACATTTTCATATTGAATAATATTTTCATCAAAAATATTTTATTTGAGGCAAAGGGTTTTTTATATAACTTGCCTAATGTGATCATCATACCTTTTGTTGTCTTTTCTTGTGATATATTGAATGCTACAGAAAATGCAAGACACAACCATATGATTCCAAGGGCTTTTTGATCCAATAGTTCCCAAGCTTCATCTGACATTGTAGATGGCTTCTTGGCTTGCCCTCCCAATGGCAAATATAGGTCCTTCTAGTAAAGGTAATCCTTTATCTACATCTTCCACAATCCAAAGTTTTATCCATTGAACTTCTCCACCTTAGATTTATTTTCATTTTCCATAGCTCCCACTCAAGGTCAAACCCTTTTCTTCTTATGATTTAAAATTATACAAACAAAACATTTGTTCTAATACCACTTGTTAGGATAAAATAAAACATAGATTTATCCCCAAATCACATACAACAGAAACTATGAAATGAATCAATCAAACATTCAAAAAATAATCATAAACATGCACAAAATAGGAGACATCAGATTTAACGTGGTTCAACCAAGATGGGCTACACCCACCAAACTTGTCCAGTTTATTATTTCCAGTAATGCAAGGGAGAAACAAATCCTGCAACAAAACCTATTACACCTCTCTACCTTCTCTACCTCCTCTTTGTGTACAATTAGTTTCATCTTTCATCTCATCCATGTAATAATACATTTTAGGGCAAAAAACACCTAAACATAACCTCTACCATCAGATCTGGAAACCTTTAATCAATTACCCAGATTGACTATGAAATTAAAATTTTATAAGGCAATTTTAATAAAACTTTCTTAACCCCCCTTGCAACCCCCCATGCCATCATAGATACAAAGAATGGGATCCAAAACTTGGTTGAAATAACATCAGATTTTTAACCTTTGATCCTGGAAGACAATCAGGCTCCACACCTAACAAATCCAAATCTTAAAAAATGTCATTAATAATTTTGGAGATGATTATTATCTATAGTTATTTCCTACCATGTGGGCATATTGTACTAATACCCTCACCCCTATAAGAGCCACAATGCACTCCCTTGTTTATGGTATGGAAGCTATTATCCCTATTGAGATTGAACTACCCTCTTTGTGCATTTATTAAAGAATATAATTGATGAGGAGGAATACAAAGTTTATTGATTACAGGAATTATACCTACTTGATGAAAAATAGGTAGCTACTTTGAACATCCTCCAAAACTATCAAAACAGATTACACCATAGCTATAACAAACATATCAAACACAAATACTTTAAACTTATTGATCTTGTCTTGAAAGAGAACCAAAAGAATACCAACATTTCCCATGAAAATAAGGGTAAATTTGAGCTTAATTGGATGCGATCATTCATCATCATAACAAATTATGGATATTTAGTGTACAAATTGGCCACACTAGATGGAGAATATGTGGATGAGCCTATGCATAATATGCATCTCAAGCATTTTTACACTTGATTTTCTCAAACATTGTCTATGAAGACCCCTATTTGGGGGCATGACCTGAAACTACTATCCTTTCATCTCATTTTCAATTGACTCAGTTCATCTTGATCTTATTCCCTCATCCTATTACCATTCTTGATCTTGATTCTAGTTTATTAGTACAGGAGATGATTCTAGATGTCAAATTATCGATAACATTTCAAGTAGAATATTTAGATTTGGTCACCATCATCCATAATATGCATAAGGACTAACCCCTAATTATAATAGACAAGGGAAAATAATGCACCAATGATCAAAACCATGATGATAATGTTGACATAGGCCAATAGATGGACTCAAGTACAATTGTGTAAGAGGAAGCACCTTGATGATGACCCTACCAATATAGCAAACTGAGTTAAGGCGACAACTAAAAAAGGGAAATAAACAAACATGTAAATAAATAAGTAAACATAAATTGAAATAAAAATAACATAAATCATCCAGTTTCTCAAATAAGCATACCAAGAACAATCAAATATAATCTCTATCAAAAGACACACAAACACGCCATAAAATAAGCAAGTAGTGAATCATTTGTGTGTATGTGTGAAAATAAGGTGTTACTGTTAGGTATTTGACCTCTAAGATCTTGAAGATAACTAGAAAGATAGGATGGTAACATGAATAGAAGAGGGGATAGAAGAAAAATAAATGGGTGGAAAAACTACTCAAAATGTACCAAGTAAGTGGATGTTGCCTACATAGTCCCATGGACTTTGGGCCAAATGTAGTTCTCCCAGAGATAGGAGTGAACATAATCAGGAAATGAAAAATGGTAAATGGTAATGGTAATGGTTGGATAAGGGGTTCCCACCTGATAAATATGGTAAACCATGACATCAAGAATACAACCAAATACCACTGGTAAATGGGATGACAAAACAAGCAAAAATTTTATGGCTTAATATCTTTCATGCAAATTATAAACCCTTTTCTGAATTTTTTTATTTTTAGGTTATTTTTTAGATTTAAAAAGATAGGGTTTTTTGGACTATTTTGAATGTTTTTAGGTTCAGTCATCTCAACTTAATGGAGGATTATGAGGTAAAAAATGGTTTAACTCACAAAACAGTGAGAGTATGGCTTAGGTTGCTCATAAAATGATGATAGCATGGCTTAGGTTACTCATAAAAATGGTGAGAGTGTGGCTTATATTACTCACAAAATTGTGATAACATGGCTTGGGTTACTTGAAAAATGATGAGAGTGTGGCTTATGTTGCTTTAAAAATGGTGAGAGCATAGAAAATGGAAGATCGAGCTAACCTCAAAAATTGAGCATTGCCTACATAGTCCAAAAAGACATGAGGTCAATGTAATTCAACCCTAATGGAAATTACTATGAATCAGTAATAGGGTTGAAAATAGGAATGGCATATGAATAAAATAAATGGTACAAGATTTATTAAGAGTGAAAAGATGTAATTTTAAAGATCATCATATAGAGAAATCATGCATAAGCTACTTTAAAATATTAGTCATCTTGGATGTGCTAATGGTAACCAAATTTAAATATTCTACTTGAAATTTTCTCTGGAATCTGACATCTAGAATCATTTAATGTAATGATAAATTAGAATGAAGATCAAGAATAGTAACAGGATGAGGGATTAATATCAAAATAAACTGAGTTAATTAGAAATGGGATGAAAGGATATTGGTTTCAAGTAATGCCCCCAAGCAATACTCCTCATAAACAATGTTCAAGTAAATCAAGTGTAAAAATTCTTGAGATGCATAATATTCATAGGCTCAGCCAGCTCTTCTCCATATCTTATGGTCAATCTATATGCTCCATATCCATAATTCATTATGATGATGAATGGGCCTAGCCAATTAGGCTTGAATTTACCCTTCTTTTCATGGGTGAAATTGGTATTTTTATAGTTCTCTTTCATGACAAGATCACCAAGTTCAAATTATTTGTGCTAGATATGCTTGTTGTAGCTATGGCACAATTTTTTTGATAGATCTGGAGGTTGTTCAAAGCAGCTACTCATTTTTCATCAAGTAGGTCTAATTCCTACAATTGAGAAACTTTGTATTCATCCTCATCAATGATATTCTTTAATGAAATGTGCAAATAATGTAACTCAATCTTGATACAGAGAATAGCTTCTATACCATAAATAAGGGAATACGGTGTGGATCCTATAGAGGTGTAGGTATTGGTACGGTATGCTTGGAGGGTGGAAAATCATTGCAAATTCCATGAAAATCATTAACAATATTTTTTAGGATTTGGATTAGGGTTTTGTTATATTCTTTAGCTTGGCCATTGATTTTTATTTTTTATGAGAAAGGTTGGAAGGGAAAATGTTGTCATGAAGGTAGGCATATATGTCAAAGTACCAAGGTGAGCTGGGGCCAATAATATCACATACCATTTTAGATTCTAAACATTCATGAACCGACTGTAAAATATGTTCAATAAGAAACTGGTAATCAATAGCATGATATGTAATTGCTATTAGGGAACCAATTATTACCATTGCATCGATAGTTCTATTACTATCTCTTGGAATGTGCTTAAATTGAATATGTTTGAAGCTATGCTTAAGATGATCCACCATATTACTGTAAGGAATAAGTTTGTCATCTTTGGTCTGATATTACTCTATCACTTAGTTAATGATAAACTAAGAGTCTCCATGAACATGTAAATGTTTGATGTTCCATTGTACCGCTAGATGAAGCCTTACAATGAGTGCTTCATATAAAATATTTTTGGTACAAGTGAAACCAATGTGAAATGTATTTGTAATAATATCCCCCTATGTTGTAATGAATATAATACCAATTATTGATCCACAAAAAGTTTAGGAACCATAAAAATAAAGGGTCCAGTGTTGAGACACAGAAGAAGTGTTGCCAAGAGTCATGATCGACTCATCAAGAAAATTTAAAATAAATTGCTTGGTACATGATGAGGGTACTTCAACAAGATAGTGTTCAAGTGCATGTCCCTTGATGTAATTTTCATGAACATATTCAATCTCAAATTCACTAAATTACATGATCCGCTTAGCCATACGACCAATCAAAGCTACCTTGGAAAGTAGATATTTGAGAGGATCTGCTTTAGTGATGAAAATGATCTTATTATTGAGCATATAATGGAAGACATTTTGGGTTACAAATACCATGACTAAATAATATTGATTAAATGAGTTGTAGTTATTTTCATAGGCAACCAATGTAAAACTCAAATGGTATATTGTTTGTTCTTTTCCTTGATCATTGTGCTATGTTAGGAGTTCCCCAAAGGCACAATTGATCGTTGAGATGTATATAAGTAACAAATTTCCAGGTGTAGTGGATCTAGAATAAGTGGATTTGTAAAATATTCTTTTAATTATTCAAAGTCATGTTAACAATTAGCATTCCATGAGAAAATGGTGCCCATATTTATAAGATGAGTGAAGGGATGGCATCTGTCTACAAACTAAGAAATAAATCATATGATAGATTAGATTTTACCCTATAGACTATGGAGTTGTTTGAGAATTGAAGGTGGAGGAATTTCTCTAATGGTTTTAACCTTGGATAGATTGACTTCGATGCCTTGTCAATAAATAATGAATCCTAGAAATTTTCTTGAAGTAACGTAAAAATGCAATTTTTAGGGTTAAACCTGAAGTTGTATTCATGAATTCTTCCAAATATTCTTTGTAATACATTTGGATATCCCAATCTAGTCATGGATTTTTCAAAAATATCATCCATGTAGTCTTCAATAATACCATGCATCATATCATGAAAAATAATAGTCATGGCACATTGGTATGCGATACCAATGTTATTGAGGCTAAATGACATCACTTGATAATAAAAAATTCCCCATAGAATGGTGAACATTGTCTTCTATTGGTCTTCTAGTAAAATTTTAATTTGATTATATCTTGAGAAGCCATCCATAAGAGATAACATCTCATATCCTATAGTGGAATCTCTAATCATATCAATATTGGGCAAATGAAATTCTTCCTTTTGGTATGCTTATTGATATATCAAAATTTAGTACATAATTTGATTCTTTGTGGCTTTTTGTTGATTGGGACTATATTAGATATCCACTCTGAATAATCCATAGGATGGATACACCCTACCTCTAATAATTTTTCCAATTATTTCTTGACAAGAATGGTGCATTTTCCTCAACTTATATTTAATTGGCTTGAAATCAGGGTGTAAAATAAGGTGATGTATAAATAAAGCGGGGTCTAACCCTAGCATATTTGAACAACACCATGAAAAAATATCAATGAATTCCCAAAGGAGGGTAGCGATAATTTCACATTCCTCATCAGTGAGAGACGCTCCAAGTTTGATCCATTTAGGATTGATGATTGTTCTAATGTTGACTTTGATGGTGTCCTCCACAAGCACTATAGAACCATCTTCTAAAATAGTCATGAAATTGGTACATTAGTCTTCATCTTTGTCTAGTGGGTTGATTGGCTCGTCAATTTCACCGAAGTAGGAGGAATTTAAATCACCAAGGTCTATAAAAGCCCATTTGACAAAAGCATGTGGACAATCTTGAACTAATTGATCAAATTTTTATTTTTATTCTAAAGTAATTCCTGAATGACATGAAGTTCTAGAATTAGAAGAGGCTTGGGCTTCATTTGAAAGAGGGTGAACTTCCTTGTCTAATGGCACATGAAATAGGTTTTCACCAAGGGACTTATATTTATCTTTTATTTTACCCTAGTCCAAAAGTGTCTCAAAAAGGTTTTCACTTTGGGACCTCAACATTTGAGTTTCTTTTGCTTTTTATTTATGACCAAGGAAGTTCACATACTCTCTAAAATAGGCAATAGGGTTTAGTGTAACAGCAAATCCCTGTTTATGATCACCAAGTGACACATTATCTCTGAGGCCCATAAAATAGGCAATAAGGTTCATTGTAATGGCAAATCCCTATTTATGATCACCAAGTGGCACATTATCCCTATTTTTGGAAAAGGCCATTTGACAAAAGCATGTGGACAATCTTAAACTAATTGATCAAATTTTTATTTTTATTCTGGAGTGATTCCCGAATGGCATGAAGTTCTAGAATTGGAAGAGGCCTGGGATTCATTTAAAAGAGGGTGAACTTCCTTGTCTAATGGCACATTAAATGGGTTTTCACCATGGGACTTATATTTTATTTACTTTTACCCTAGTCCAAAATTGCCTCAAAAAGGTTTTCACTTTGGGACCTCAATGTTTGATTTTCTTTTTCTTTTTATTATATGACCAAGGAAGTCCACATACTCTCTAAAATATGAAATAGGGTTAAGTGTAATGGCAAATCCATGTTTATGATCACCAAATGGCACATTATCTCTGAGGCCCATAAATTCATAGATTGCCTTATCATTTTATGAACCGTATAATGGTATGTAAGAATCTTGTTGGTCCTAGTCAATTAATTTAAGATGATGGATAAAAAAAGGGGGATAATATGGCATGATGATAATGATATATATGTTATTGGGGTCAAATAAATTAGTATCAACTAAATCATTATAGATGTTATAATAAGACTCTATATCATTGTCAGTATTATATGTGTTATAAAATAAATTAGAATCACTCTCTAGATCTATGGGGTCACCCCCAAGTGTTTTGTATCCAATACCTCAAGTTCCTTTGTGTTTCAAATTGATGTTAGCTCAATAAGTCCTTATTGTTTTACCCTCAAGATTTTTACCTTATAGGGTTGGTTATCCATTATCCAATTTGGAATATGATGCTTTGTATTTTGATAGTAGGTGGTAAAATCATCATTGTATAACCATGAGTTATCATCAGCCTTGATATGTTCTTTCTCCTTGGAAGTGGTTTTAATGAAAAGAAAAGTTATTTTCTAATGAGAGTCACCTTTTCTTGTGTCATTCCATTTTATGAGTTTGCACCTTAGGCCTACCATATGCTTCATGAATCTTAAGAAATTTGGTTATATGAAACAAATTACCAATCTTATATTCCCCAAGGCCATTGTCTTGAATAGTGAAATTATTGGTGATAGCAGTAGGCAGGGTAGATGATGTGGAGGAAATATTGCTTGGATACACATAATTAGATTCTAATATTTTATCAACTACCTCCTTGTCCTTTTTCAAAATAGACTATATGCCAAAGCGATGGTTATAGCTCTCATATTATGCTTTTAAATGTTTATAGAATTGATCAGACTGAAAGTCTCTAGGAATGGTAACTTCTAGACTAGAATGAGGAAACTGGATACATTGATGAAGGGTAGAAGGTACAAAAAACACTTCATGAATCCATGGTTTCCCAAGGAGGAAGTTATAATATTGTTATAAATCAAGAACATGGCACAAAGTATCATAGGTTTGAGGGCCAATGATAATAGGTAAATAAATGGTACCTTGATATAGTCATTCCTCATTATCATAAGCTTTGATGGTAATGATATTTGGCTAAATATATACTAACATGTAGCCCAAGTGTTTGATTAGCTTCAGATTTATAATATTTAACCCTAAATCATTGTCTGTGAGGACTCTATTGACCTTATGCTGGGAAATAATTACTTTTACGTAAATTGGACTGTTATGTAAAGGTCCAAGGGATGACATATCTATCTGATCAAAGGTGAGTCACAAGTGTTTGGAATTTATCAAGCAATATGTCACTTTATACTTTAGACTGGCTTAAAATATCATTCAATATTATTTTTTGGAGATTTGATGTATGCAAAAGATCTACAATAGAAATTTGCACCATTGTTTTTTGTAGTTGTTCCACAATATCATAGGGTTTGTCCTTAAGAGGATAAATTAGCTTGGTCTTTTAAGGTGAGGACTTTGAATGATATTTTTGGATGAAGAAGGTGTAGGTCCTTTAATGGTAACCTTTGAGTGTTGAGTTGTAATTGTAGAACCTCGATCCTATAGAGGGTTACTATAATTAGAATAAGGGGTGTAAAGGCTTGAAATGGTAACTCTTGGTTGTTGATTGGTGTTTTGGCCATTACAAACCAAAGGAATATTATCACCAAATGGAGGCGGAGGTTATAGAGTGGATGATGAAGGTCTTCAAGTATTGTTAGCATTCAGCTTAGGATTGATCTTAATGGTAACAATGTATCTACTAGTGATGTGACCTACAACATTATAGTTGTAAGGGACACTTTTATAATTGACTTGATTGGAATGGGTATATTGACTTTGATTTCAATTTTATTTTTGTTGTTATTGTCTTTGATGTGGAGGTCTATTTTGATTTTGATTATTGGCATTATGTTATGAAAAAGGGTTTTGATATATACCCAAATCTTGATTAGATGTTAAGACAACATTATCCAATATCATCTCACCACTTTTGAGTAAATCTTGAATACGATAGTAAAGCTACACATCTTTATGAATAGAATGGCCTTTAACCTGATGATAATCACATAAGTTAGTCTCATTATACTAGTCTAGTTTAGGCTAGTTTTCAAGAAATGGTTTTGGTATTGGACAAATGATCATGTTGATGGTAACTAGATTTTCAAAAACCATCTCAATAGGCTCATCAACATTACTAAAAAATCTATTATGGTAGTGACCTCTTCTTGGATGTGGTATTTATAATACAAGAGGTTGATTAGGTAGGTTTGCTTGAATAGGTGGTAGTTGGACTGTTTTCACATGACATGATTCAGTCATTATTTTTTTATCATGGTGCATACCATTTTGGTGTTATATAAAAAATCAAAATGTTATAAGTCTAATCAGTAATGTTTTAGAAAGATCTCTACTTGTCTACTACCCAAACCAATTAAATCAATTACCTAGTCATCATTTCTTAGAATGAAAACCAACCCTATTAGGGCAAACCATTAAGAACAATCAATAATCAAATTTTTCCTACTAGGGTAACTCCTTGTGTCAATAATCAAACCCACCCTAATGGGACAAACCATTAAGACTGATTAATGATCAAATTTTCTCTACTTGGGTAGCTCCATATATCAATCATCAAATCTACCCTTTTGGAGCACATTATCATGATTAACTAAAACCACCCTTTTGGGGACCATGCCCATCATTTCCCATTCTTGCTTCTTCCTCTCCTTTTAGAGGTCTTGTCTATTTTAACTTCTTCCCCAACCATCCCCTTGAGGGGACATCTAGGGCTAATAAAGTGCCCTTTGGGACATCAATCTGAGTTTATTTACTCTTATAAATTTTAAAAAAAGAGAAGAATGAAGACATAATTCTTCAAGCATTATCAAATTTCTTCGTCAACTTTTTTTTAAATATTTAAAAAGATGTTACTATGTGTAGTGTCTTGAAACACCTTATCAAATAGGGGCAAAATGTAGAAACTTAATTTTAACCACTTTAGTGTTTAAACTGCAATTAGAATGAATTTTTAGAATTATATTTAAGTTTAACTAAAAATCTCCAACTAGACCTAATTTACCTGCAAAACTACCATTTTAAACCAAAATTTCAATGATACATCCCTAATTGGGGCAATGAATCATCTTGCATCATTTATCTTTCGAAAAGATGATGAAATATCATCAATTTGACTTCCTTTTTTATTGCATTGTCTTAACTTTGTTGGAGGAGGATGAGTATGGTTATAATAAATAACTCTTCCCCTGATCTAATATCCCTAATTCCATCAACCATTATATAATGAGATAATTTATTTGGCATATCATTATCTTTTTGTTTGCATGCTCCATAAATTAGAAATTAGCTTTCTTTGACATGTATCATTTATAACAATCTATAAAATTAGCAATAATATTATAAGCATACACACACCCATCTATATATGTACCATAATGAATTTTCCACACTTTATTCCCAATCTCATTTTTCTCTCTAATTTATTTTTCATTTGAACATAAACCATAATTTGAAATGCTAAACTTATACTTAACTAACTTGGTCCAAATGTTAAATGGGTGATAAACTCTTTAGAATGATAATATGGGAATGCCATGATATTTTTTGGTTTTTTATCCCATACTAATGAGCGTTAAAATAAAGAGACCTAAAATTACATGAAATATAGCAGATGGCTATATTACAGATTGTCACCCTTGAAATCTATTTTTTTAAGAAGTGGCTTGTTCAAGGGCCATCTATTAAACACTAATTATTTTTTAACTCTACCTCATAAAATCACATATATTTATTTGGAAGATCCAAATTTCATATAGAATTCTACTCATAAGGTATTTACAACACCCACCCTTTATCTTTGGTCAATAAAATTGAAAATTGGATTTTTTAACACGTACTTTTTGCCTCATCTTATTCATCTAAGGTCTTGAGATCAAAAGGACATTGAATTATCTACTACATTAAAAAAAAATAGACATTAGGAATGAGGGTAGTGATTAAGAGTCTAAAGTATTATCCCTATTGGAGATTACCTCAAAAAATGAACTAGTCTTGCCAAAACTATGTCACCTTCCCATTCTTCGAAGCTCTTCAACCATTGCCTATTCTTTGTAGTGGTGGATGAAGTGGATCACCCTCATTTACCTAAAAAATGACAATTTTCTTATCAAAATTAAAAATAAAATAAAAAAGGTGTAAACTATAATATATTTAATGAATTTTTAAAACAATGACATACATGATGGAATAAAGAGTTTCCCTTGTCAATATTCATAGGAGGGTTGTATGCAAATTGAATTGAATGAGGATATAGAGGAGAATTTGAGTCAAAATTTTGTAAATGAAGTCACAAATGTAGAGTATCATCTAAATCTCTTGACATGTATGTTTTATAAACTATTTATCATTTATCAATGTGCATAATCATACATTTATCTTTCAATATTGTTGGTTGATTATTTTGTCGATCAGTGTACTAATAAACAAAATAGGTCAGATCAACCAAAGTAGGAAGATTGGTCATCTAAATGTGTAGGTTTACCACATCAAAAGGGGACTAATCTCTCCTCTCATCAAAGGGAGGTTCCCTATATATATATAGGGAACCCTATATATAGGGAACCATACATATATATATATATATATATATATATATATATTAGGGAACCATACATATATATATATATATATATATATATATATATATATATATATATGTATGGTTCCCTATATATATATATAAACAGAAAATAATACTCAAGGGTAGGATAAACCATCCATCTCTCTTTCTTCAGAGATGATGCATGCAAATCAAAGGAAAAAACTCAAGGGAAATGACAAAAATCACTCCTCTTCTTTTAGAAGTACTATTCAGCAAACCACAAGAATATTCCTGGTAGTAAATGCAAAATGTAACCAAGGACGTAGTAACTAGCAAATTGAGATGTAGCACAAAGTCTCCACCTAAATTTGCCCAAGAGTGAGATATGAAGGACAAGGAGAGCACAAAGTCATCCCAAGGTCCTTTACATAGAAATAAAAAGAAAACACACTAAAGGCAATTATGGGGGCACAAAGTCTCTCCACAGTTGACTTCAGGACACCTTCCTGACTACTTTCACTAATTTTGCTTGTTGAATTAAAGGAACAGAAAATATATTAAGGAAAAAGACATAAGAACAATTTCCCCAACAACAAAGATATCACAGCACAAAGTCTGAAAATTCACTTGCTTTCTTATTCCAATAATAAAATATAATCAACAATCTGAGCTCAAAATCTCAGTAATGCCTTTCAATTTGGGCAGAGTTTTTTTTCTGATTGTCAGAGAGAGATCCATTTACGATAAAAGAGAGTCCCTTATATAGCCTCTTCAAGAAGGACTTGGGAATAGTAACACATCATGTTGCATTGAATTTTGTTAAGAAGATAGGCTAGAATTTAGGGGCATTTACCCATTTGCTTTTCTCAATGCAGAGAAACGAGTCACGCTATTGAAAGTTTACATCTTTCAATGTCCACCTGGTGATCTGATCCTTCTTCATCATTCCTCCTTTTTGGTTAATTGAATCAGGTCCTTGATTCAATTTGATGCTCTATTCCTTAGTCACTTCATACTGGTCTTGGCCTTAAAGCCTTTGAATGCATTCAGGTTCGTGCTTTACAAGGATCAATGGCTATTTCATTGTTGTGACTTTGACGTCTGTGGGCACGTCACTTTCCTTAGCAATTCCTTCAGCTTTGTGATTTGAGCTTTCTCGGAGGGGACCTACCCTTCAAGCCTTGAGAGATGATCCGCTTTAGGTTGAGAAGAGCCCCCCACAAGAGTATCTGCCCTTTAGGTGGTCTTTGGATGGACTTTGAGCTTCTTTCTTTGGATCTTCTTTAAGGCTTTTCAAAATCAACAGCTATTTTATGAACCTTAAAATTGACGTTCACGCACCCGTCAATACATTTGAATTTCCAATAGCTAGTTCATCATCCTTGACTTTGACGTCTTCAAGTGCGTCACCCCTTGGGCTTTCTTTGAATTTCTTGTTTTGCATCCTCCCGAAGGGAAGGTGACCCTTCAGCTTTGGGGAAATGTCCTTTAATTTGGTAGCTGAGAGTCCCCTGTAAGGGCACCTGCCCTTCAAGGTCCTTCGATGGCCTTTTGTCTTTGGAATATTTTGGAGATTTCCCATAGACATTTTCCCATGGACTTTTTCCATGAACATTTTCCTACAGACAAAAAGTCTGCAGACATTTTCCCGCAGACAAAAAGTCTGCAAGAATTGTTTCGATTGATTTGTCTTTGGCCTTTGGAAATTCCTTCAGGCTTTCCTCCCATAGCTTCTTTCCTAAATTCCTTTGGAATTTTTGTCTGAAGGAATTCCTTTAGACAAAATTCTGAAGGATTTATGCATTTGCCTTTTGACTGCTTTAAACAAAATTTTGAAAGAACTTACCTTTGTGG